>WNWK01003743.1:0-140000 GCA_009830355.1 Cherax destructor
CATTATCGGAACTATAAATGGAAACATGACAAGAAGGGCTTATATAAGGGGCAAGACTACACCTTACAGTCACATCAACAACGATTTAACCTCACAGAAAAGGCCAAAATCGCACGACCCCCTGTGAAGAGGAAAACAAGAAAGGACCTGAAACTCTTCCCAAGAATTAATTAAATCCAATTTATCAAAATTTTCCCAAATTTTTTATTAATTATAAAAGAATCCAATTTATATAAACATAAGAAAAAGAACATAAGAACATAAGAAAGGAGGAGCCCAAAAGAGCCTGTGGCCCATACTAGGCAGGTCCTTCACAATCCGTCCCACTAACAGAATATTTGCTCAACCAAATTTTCAATGCTACCCAAGAAATAAGCTTTGAAATTCTACCCACTCATGCGCGAGTCCCACCAAATCCAATCTCACTCATGAATTTATCCAACCTAAATTTGAAACTACCCAAGGTCCTAGCTTCAATAACCCCAGGCAGACTGTTCCACCTATCAACTACCCTATTTCCAAACAATCTTTCCTAACCTTTTAAATTTTAAACTTATTTAATTTGAATCCATTATTGCGGGTTCCTCGAGAGAATCCTCAAGACCTTATTTATATCCCCTTTGTTATCACCCATTTTCCATTGTATACCTCGATCATGTCTCCCTCATTCTACGTCCTACAAGTGAATGTAATTTTAGGGTCTTCAATTTCTTCGTAAGGAAGATTTCCTAATGCTATGTATTAATTTAGTCATTCTACGCTGAATGTTTTCTAACGAATTTATGTCCATTCTGTAATATGGAGACCAAAACTGAGCTGCGTAATCTAGGTGAGGCCTTACTAATGATGTATAAAGCTGTAATATAACCTCTGACTTCTGTTGCAACACTTTTGATATAAATCCCAGTAATCTATTTGCCTTATTACGTACGCTTAGGCATTGCTGTCTTGGTTTAAGGTTGCTGCTTACCATCACCCCCAAGTCCTTCTCGCAATCTGTATGGCTAAGTTCTACGTTATAACTTATAAGTGCTTGGGTTATGGACACTCCCGAGCTTCAGAACCTTGCATTTATCTACATTGAACTGCATCTCCACTTTTCTGACCAGGAATTGAGTTTGTCTAAATCCTCCTGAAGTTCCGTGACATCTACGTCTGAATCGATTATCCACCATCTTCGTGTATCAGCGAATTTGCTCATATACTAGTAATCCCTCTGCCGGTCATTTACATATATATAAACAACAACGGGCCTAAACGATCCCTGTGGAAGCCATTTGTTACAGATCCCCACTCAGATTTAACCTCATTAATGCACAATTCCTCTGCTTCCTATTGGTGAGCCATGACTCGATCCATGAAAACACTTTTCCTCCAATGCCGTGAGCAGCCACTTTCTTTACAGTCTCTGATGTGGTACTCTATCAAAAGCCTTACTAAAAATCCAAATAAACAATTCGAATTTTTATCATGATCAACTGCCTCAAAAGCCTTACTGAAAAAAAGTTAATAAATTAGTTAGGCAGGAACGGCCCCTGGTGAATCCATGTTGAGTATCATTAATCAAATTATGCCTATCGAGATGGCTTTTATGTTATCAGCTATAATCGACTTAATAATTTGCCTCAATTAAGTTAGACTTATTGCGGTAATTTGATGGTAATGACTTGTCCCCGCTTTAAAATAGGAATTACATTAGCCATCTTCCACGGAAATATTCATATTATTTTCAAAACTGCTTTAATGAAACATGATTCTATTATATTCCTCTCAACCATGGACTTGCTTGATACAACCTACCAGCATTTTGAAAATCAATTGATGGTTAAAATCTTCACATGAATAAATAGAGCATTAGAATCTTGTCCAGTTCTAATGCTTTTTTATGTTGTTTTAATCTTAGTTCAAGACTTTTACCAGTTTGACCATAATAAACTTTATCGCATATTTTACAGGGAATCTTATAGACACATCCGTCAGCATTTTAATTTTTTTTCAAAAGTCTTTTTACTGTATCAAGATATAAGCCCTTCTTGTCATGTTTCCATTTATAGTTCCTTGATAATGTGAGTAGTCACGAAAGCGCTTGGAATTCCTCTATTTTTTCATAGTGGTTGTCTTGCATATATATATATATATATATATATATATATATATATATATATATATATATATATATATATATATATATATATATAAAATGAGTTTTTTTGTGTTTGTGTATCGATGGGTTTAGTGCGCAGAACGGAAGGAGAAACAGTTAAAGGAAAAAGAGTCACTGTGACAATGTTTCGATAAATAACCATTGCCATCATCAGCTCTGGGAAAAGAGTCAATTATTAATTCTCTGCTCTGGACGCGTGTCATTTCCTACTACCGTCTCTTCATTACTGTCTCTTCATTACTGTCTCTTTATTACTGTCTCTTCATTACTGTCTCTTCATTACTGTCTCTATATTACTGTCTCTTCATTACTGTCTCTACATTACTGTCTCTTCATTACTGTCTCTTCATTACTGTCTCTTCATTACTGTCTCTATATTACTGTCTCTTCATTACTGTCTCTATATTACTGTCTCTTCATTACTGTCTCTACATTACTGTCTCTTCATTACTGTCTCTTCATTACTGTCTCTTCATTACTGTCTCTTCATTACTGTCTCTATATTACTGTCTCTTCATTACTGTCTCTATATTACTGTCTCTTCATTACTTTCTTCATTACTGCTCTTCATTACTGTCTCTTCATTACTGTCTCTATATTACTGTCTCTTCATTACTGTCTCTACATTACTGTCTCTTCATTACTGTCTCTTCATTACTGTCTCTATATTACTGTCTCTTCATTACTGTCTCTATATTACTGTCTCTTCATTATTGTCTCTATATTACTGTCTCTTCATTACTGTCTCTTTCATTACTGTCTCTATATTACTGTCTCTTCATTACTGTCTCTACATTACTGTCTCTATATTACTGTTCTTCATTACTGTCTCTATATTACTGTCTCTTCATTACTGTCTCTATATTACTGTTCTTCATTACTTGTCCTATATTACTGCCTCTTCATTACTGTCTCTACATTACTGTCTCTTCATTACTGTCTCTTCATTACGTCTCTATATTACTGTCTCTTCATTACTGTCTCTATATTACTGTCTCTTCATTACTGTCTCTTCATTACTGTCTCTATATTACTGTCTCTTCATTACTGTCTCTATATTACTGTCTCTTCATTACTGTCTCTACATTACTGTCTCTTCATTACTGTCTCTTCATTACTGTCTCTATATTACTGTCTCTTCATTACTGTCTCTATATTACTGTCTCTTCATTACTGTCTCTTCATTACTGTCTCTATATTACTGTCTCTTCATTACTGTCTCTATATTACTGTCTCTTCATTACTGTCTCTATATTACTGTCTCTTCATTACTGTCTCTTCATTACTGTCTCTATATTACTGTCTCTTCATTACTGTCTCTACATTACTGTCTCTTCATTACTGTCTCTTCATTACTGTCTCTATATTACTGTCTCTTCATTACTGTCTCTATATTACTGTCTCTTCATTACTGTCTCTTCATTACTGTCTCTATATTACTGTCTCTTCATTACTGTCTCTATATTACTGTCTCTTCATTACTGTCTCTTCATTACTGTCTCTATATTACTGAAGACAATAAGTCTTTGCTTGAAGGTCAGGGAGAGTTACGATAGATCTTTGACTTGGTTCAAAGAAATCAAGTTCAGGTAGGGAGGTTAAGATAGCTTTGTCAAAGTTAGAAGCTGTGATAGCCAATGAGGTTGGTTTTGAGTAAGTTAGAATCTATCAGACTTAGACAGGCATGGGCAGTGTTTAGGTACACTGGCTGTCAGTCCTTATACTGTGCGATAATGCTGGTGTTTGCTCTCTCTCACTCTCTCTCTCTCTCTCTCTCTCTCTCTCTCTCTCTCTCTCTCTCTCTCTCTCTCTCTCTCTCTCTCTCTCTCTCTCTCTCCTCTTCTTCTTATGATTATATTATTAATAATTTTATAATATTATTATTTCTTTCACGTATAGATGATTTGGGAAGAATTCAGGAAACATCGGCTAACACATACACACGAAGAGACGGGGCCAGGAGCTGTAAGTCGACCCCCCGCAGCCACAAATAGGCGAGTACACACACACACACACACGAAATTTCATAACTGCGTGGAGAGAGAGTCTTCAATGTTTGTCTTAACTTCAGCAGCTAACATAGGTGGAGTCGCTGGCTGTCAGGTGAACGCCAGGCTAGAGCAGGTGAGTGTGTGAGGGGGAGGGGCAGTGGGAGGGGAAGGGAACATAGGGGCTCCCAGGGGAATGGGTACCACAGGGCAGCCGGAGGGTGGATGGGTGGATCCATATGACTAGATGGGAGGGGATGCCGTCATGGTATAGTGGTGGGGGGGTAGTAATCCTAGTCTGGGGGAAGAAATCTTTTAAAGAAAGTAAAGATCCTTTATGACGGTGATATCTTCATAAAATTATCCATTCTTGTATTTTTGGTGCTTAGTCATGATTGTAATAATAATAATAATAATAATAATAACACTAACAACAACAACAAAAATAATAATAATAATAATAATAATTCAATTTGTGTTGTGTATGGGCTGGGTGGTAGTAAGAGATGGTCACTGACAAGTGATAGTAACTGCAGCTCTGCTGGAAGATGGTCACTGGCAAGTGATAGTAACTGCAGCTCTGCTGGAAGATGGTCACTGGTAAGTGATAGTAACTGCAGCCTGCTGGAAGATGGTCACTGGCAAGTGATAGTAACTGCAGCTCTGCTGGAAGATGGTCACTGGCAAGTGAAGTAACTGCAGCTGCTGGAAGATGGTCACTGGCAAGTGAAGTAACTGCAGCTCTGCTGGAAGATGGTCACTGGCAAGACAGTAACTGCAGCCTGCTGGAAGATGGTCACTGGCAAGGAAGTAACTGCAGCCTGCTAAGATGGTCACTGCAGTGATAGTAACTGCAGCTCGTGAAGATGGTCACTGGAAGGATAGTAACGCAGCCTGCTGGAAGATGTCACTGCAAGGAAGTAACTGCAGCCTGCTGGAAGATGGTCACTGGAAGGATAGTAACTGCAGTCTGTGGAAGATGGTCACTGGAAGTGACAGTAACTGCAGCCGCTGGAAGATGGTCACTGGTAAGTGAAGTAACGCAGCCTGCTGGAAATGGTCACGGTAAGGAAGAACGCAGCCTGTGGAAGATGGTCACTGGAAGGAAGTAACTGCAGCTCTGCTGGAAGATGGTCACTGGAGAAGTAACGCAGCCTGGAATGGTCACTGGCAAGGAAGTAACTGCAGCCTGCTGGAAGATGGTCACTGGCAAGTGAAGTAACTGCAGCTCTGCTGGAAGATGGTCACTGGCAAGTGAAGAACTGCAGCCTGCTGGAAGAGGTCACGGTAAGTGAAGTAACTGCAGCTCTGCTGGAGATGGTCACCGGCAAGTAGTAACTGCAGCTCGCTGGAAGATGGTCACTGGCAAGTATAGTAACTGCAGCTCTGGGAGATGGTCACGGCAAGTGACAGTAACTGCAGCTCTGTGAAGATGGTCACCGGCGTGAAGTAACTGCAGCTCTGCTGGAAGATGGTCACTGGTAAGGAAGTAACTGCAGCCGCTGGAAGATGGTCACTGGAGACAGTAACGCAGCTCTGCGGAAGATGGTCACGGAAGGAAGTAACTGCAGCCTGCTGGAAGATGGTCACTGGAAGTGACAGTAACTGCAGCTCCTGGAAGATGGTCACGGAGTGATAGTAACGCAGCCTGAAGATGGTCACGGGGAAGTAACTGCAGCTCTGCTGGAAGATGGTCACCGGCGGATAGTAATGCAGCTTGCTGGAAGATGGTCACTGGCAAGGACAGTAACTGCAGCTCTGTGAAGATGGTCACTGGCAAGTGACAGTAACTGCAGCTCTGCTGGAAGATGGTCACTGCAAGTGAAGTAACTGCAGCCTGTGGAAGATGGTCACGGCAAGTGACAGTAACTGCAGCTCTGCTGGAAGATGTCACTGGCAAGTGATAGTAACTGCAGCCTGCTGGAAGATGGTCCGGCAAGTGACAGTAACTGCAGCTCTGTGAAGATGGTCACGGCAAGTGACAGTAACTGCAGCTCTGCTGGAAGATGGTCACTGGAAGTGACAGTAACTGCACTCTGCTGGAAGATGGTCACTGGCAAGGACAGTAACTGCAGCTGCTGGAAGATGGTCACCGATGACAGTAACTGCAGCCTGCTGAAGATGGTCACGGCAAGGACAGTAACTGCAGCTTGCTGGAAGATGGCACGGAAGGAAGTAACTGCAGCTCTGCTGGAAGATGGTCACTGGAAGGAAGTAACGCAGCTCTGTGGAAGATGGTCACTGGTAAGTGATAGTAACGCAGCCTGCTGGAAGATGGTCACGGGGACAGTAACGCACTCTGCTGGAAGAGGTCACTGGCAAGGATAGTAACCGCAGCCTGCTGGAAGATGGTCACGGAAGGAAGTAACTGCAGCCTGTGGAAGATGGTCACTGGAAGTGACAGTAACTGCAGCTCGCTGGAAGATGGTCACTGGAAGTGAAGTAACTGCAGCCTGCTGGAAGATGGTCACGGCAAGGAAGTAACGCAGCTTGTGGAAGATGGTCACTGGAAGTGAAGTAACTGCAGCTCTGCTGAAGATGGTCACTGGAGAGTAACGCAGCTCTGAAGATGGTCACGGAAGGATAGTAACGCAGCTCTGGAAGATGGTCACGGAAGAAGTAACTGCAGCCTGCTGGAAGATGGTCACGGGACAGTAACGCAGCTGGGAAGATGGTCACGAATGACATAACAGCTGCTGGAAGATGGTCACTGGAAGTGAAGTAACTGCAGCTTGTGAAGGTCACTGGAAGGACAGTAACTTCCAGAGCACTTAAATGCTGGAAGATGGTCACTGGCAAGTGACAGTAACTGCAGCTCTGCTGGAAGATGGTCACTGGAGTGAAGTAACTGCAGCCTGCTGGAAGATGGTCACTGGTAGTGATAGTAACGCAGCTCTGTGGAAGATGGTCACTGGCAAGTGATAACGCAGCTCTCTGGAGATGGTCACTGGAAGGAAGTAACTGCAGCTCTGCTGGAAGATGGTCACTGAATGATAGTAACTGAGCTCTGCTGGAATGGTCACTGGCGGAGTAACTCAGCCTCTGAAGATGGTCACGCAAGGAAGTAACTGCAGCTGCTGGAAGATGGTCACTAAGGATATAACTGCAGCTCTGGAAGAGGTACTGAAGTGACAGTAACGCAGCTCTGCTGGAAGATGGTCACAAATAACTGCAACTCTGCTGGAAGATGGTCACTGGCAAGTGAAGTAACTGATCTGCTGGAAGATGGTCACTGGAAGTGAGTAACTGCACTCTGCTGGAAGATGGTCACTGGTGTGACAGTAACTGCAGCTCTGCTGGAAATGGTCACTGGAGCAGTAACTGCAGCTCTGGGAAGATGGTCAACAGTAACTGCAGCTCTGCTGGAAGATGGTCACTGGCAAGTGATAGTTTAAATGCAGCTCTGCTGGAAGATGGTCACTGGCAAGTGACAGTAACTGCAGCTCTGCTGGAAGATGGTCACTGGCAAGTGATAGTAACTGCAGCTCTGCTGGAAGATGGTCACTGGCAAGTGACAGTAACTGCAGCTCTGCTGGAAGATGGTCACTGGCAAGTGACAGTAACTGCAGCTCTGCTGGAAGATGGTCACTGGCAAGTGATAGCTGTCAGCTAAGGTTGACACTGGTGAAGTCTGTCAGCTAAGGTTGACACTGGTGAAGTCTGTCAGCTAAGGTTGACACTGGTGAAGTCTGTCAGCTAAGGTTGACACTGGTGAAGTCTGTCAGCTAAGGTTGACACTGGTGAAGTCTGTCAGCTAAGGTTGACACTGGTGAAGTCTGTCAGCTAAGGTTGACACTGGTGAAGTCTGTCAGCTAAGACTGACACTGGTGAAGTCTGTCAGCTAAGGTTGACACTGGTGAAGTCTGTCAGCTAAGACTGACACTACTGAAGTCTCCCAGCTGGTGTCTCTATTTTTAGATTATAAAATGTTTTTCTCTGTTCTCTATTCCCTGTTCTCTGTTCTCTGTTCCCTGTTCTCTGTTCCCTGTTCTCTGTTCCCTGTTCTCCGTTCACTGTTCTCTGTTCCCTGTTCTCTGTTTCCTGTTCTCTGTTCCCTGTTCTCTGTTCCCTGTTCTCTGTTCCCTGTTCTCTGTTCTCTGTTCTCTGTTCCCTGTTCCCTGTTCCCTGTTCCCTGTTCTCTGTTCACTGTTCCCTGTTCCCTGTTCTCTGTTCCCTGTTCTCTGTTCCCTGTTCCTTGTTCGCTGTTCTCTGTTCTCTGTTCCCTGTTTTCTGTTCCCTGTTTTCTGTTCCCTGTTCCCTGTTCCTTGTTCCTGTTCCCTGATTCACATTGGGCTGTGGTAACACTGACGTGTTTTCAAAGTTACCATAAACAAAAAAACTCCTGATCTTCCCGAAACAGAAAATCTACTGGAGAAATTTGTATTCATAAATTAAATACAATTAATCATTTATTCAGTGTGGATAATGAGCCAGTTGAACAGTCGCGGTCACCACAAACTAGCTAAGAGTGGAGAGAGAAAATTGGGTGTTAATCGTCAACGCTTGAGCGATTGGTTGTTTGGTTTTATTAGGGATGAAGCCTATCGACTGGACGCAGGTTCTTAGCACTGTAACGTAGAAGAAATAGGTACAAGGGGGTACATGGGAAGCACATGGTGAGTACTTGGGAGTACTTGGAGAGACAGATAGCTGAGGATTTAGAAGTCAATACCGAGGCTGGGTGAAGAACTATCTACTTCAGTCTAGATGTAAATCTATCGAATATTAGTGTTTGAGGCAAGGATAGTGAAGGAGAGACTAAGAACTATCCTGTACTATCTATGTGCTTGCAGCAAGAGTATACACAACTGAGAGAACCTCACAAAGGGAGAGAACATTATTATCAAAGCTCCTAGTCACTAGAACTTTCAAATTTAAAGTTCTATTGTATTCTGTATGTCTCTGTGAGCAATTGCCTTATTGACAAGTCATTCGTGATATATGTCAACTTTCAGTCTACATGTGTGGAAAATCACACAGCTTTTGATTTCCCTATTTATGGGGGAAACGAGCAGACCCACCTATGCCTATGAGCGAGTGTCACATCTTTTTATACACTCTTAATTTGTAAAACTTAATCTAGTAATGAAACCTTCATAGGGTAATGCATTATACACTACGACTTATATGTATTTAAGCTAAGTGAGAGTTAGACATAGATTAATCTAGCTTAGCGCCTACATCACCCCTCACAGCCTATACAATTGTGACAAGTAGGCACTTATTAGAGCCAGACATGAGCGCCTTCTGGCTACGGAAGCGTCAGTAAGTATATTCAGGTATACACAAATACAGTTACATAGATTATCATACATAGCAGAATGTGTGTAGAAAACCCAGGATAACCCAAAAAAAGTCATACAAAGTAACTTATTTCCATTGGGGTTCGACTCCCGCCTACCCAAGCAGACACAAACTATTATATGTGAACAGGCGGGTGCACCAAACTCTTCCGAACTATGTACATTTATTAGCAGCCTAGTATTAGGATGACTTATCCTCCGACAGGCCTAGTGCAGTGAAGCACTGTAACAATCCATACAAATTAGATAAAAATTTCACGGCAATAAACACCTGTCTCACTACTATACCAGGCAGTTGTGTGTGACTACAAGTATCCCAGGTGTACACGGATGTCCAGGGGCTCCCACACTCCACAAGTAAGTACCTAAGTAATATCAGAGATCAACAAATCTGCAACCAGCCTAGTTCATCTGCCCCATGTGTAAACTAGAGGTAAGAGTTTAGGTATACAGAAATGAGATGGCAACGATACCTAACCTAATAAATCATAACCCCAGACAACCCTCTGTTGTACACAACATTCACTGTAGGATACCAGGCAGTGTAAGGTGGTATAGACTTCTGGGTGTATAAATACTGGGTAAACCATCTGAACCAAGGGTCCTTTGGTTTAAAAAACAATGTAGTAGTACTAGTAATAATAGTTGTAGTAGTAGTAATAGTTGTAATAGTAGTAGTAGTAGTAGTAGTAGTAATAGTAGGAGTAGTAGTAATAGTGGTAGCAATGATAATAGTAGTAAAATTCGGTAGTTATACATACATACATATATATATATATATATATATATATATATATATATATATATATATATATATATATATATAAAGGAGGAGCCAAAAATGAATTTGGAGTGCATTTTGGGAGCGAATGAGATGCCAGAGATCACTCTGCAGCATCCAGCAGCATCTTATAAACATTTCGCTGACTCGCCTCAGGGTCTTAATACACTCAACTAGACACGAAACAGATTTTACGATGCCCCTCCCTCCCAATTCTCCTCTCTCCCTCTCCTTCCTTCCCTCCTATTTCCTCCTTCTCTTACTGGCTTCTCTTCTCCTGTTACCACTACACGCTTCTTCTCTTCGTTTCTCCTCCGCTTTTTTCAGCCTTTTTCTTTGCTGTTCTTGACCCTCACACGTAGATAATACACAATAGTTCCTAGTCCAGGCTGAGGTAGATACCTCTTCCTGCCAACCAGGTCATCATGTCAACCATGTCATCATGTCAACCAGGTCATCCTGTCAGCTACGTCTTCCTGTAAGAGTTCTTTCTGTCAACTAGAGCCTCCTGTCAACAAAATCTTCCAATCAACAGGTCTTTCTGTCAACCAGGTCATCCTGTCAACCAGGTCATCCTTTCAACCACAAAACAGACACACAACTCAGCCAGGACAAGTATCAGCTATTCCACCTATGGGGAGCTTTTGGAACAAAAAAATGAACCAGAACACTGTATTTCAACCAATGTGTTGAGCGTAAGAGGAGTTTTTTGAACCTCGGAGGCCTCTCAGGTTCAAGGTTCACTACACTCTTACTTTCACAACTGCAAGTAAAACGACAAGAATTAAAAGATCCAAAACTCTTCCTTGAAATTTCAAGGGAACGCCTTGACCTCAGGGAGAATCGAACGACTCGTGGTGCATCCAGCATTAACAGCCTGGTTGACCAAAACCTAAACCCAGTTATGAGGACGGGTCGTGGGTTCAATAACTCCACCCCCCCCTCATGCAACACTCCAAAGGTACATCAAAGGTAAATCAAGGATCATTCATTGCTACAAGGGTGAGGTCCATCCCTAAGGTCCCCGCAATCAACGCTTCTCTTGCTACGATAGACTCTTCACTTATACTTCTACGATACAATCTACGATAGACAATTAGTACTCAGCCACATTTTGTACTCAGTGAGCTGTTGCTGTGTTGCTGTGTGCGTGCCAGGGTGATTTTTCCGGATGTTAATTCAATCCTGTCCACCTCGTTTGAGAGAATGTTACGCCATGGGCAATGGATTACCTGGGGCACTGCCCCCTGCCTGCCCCCCTTGCCTGCCCCTCTATCATGAGTAGGGGAACGTTGTCCTCAGGATGATGGAGCCTTGAGTAAACTGGTGCCTCAGGATGATCGTGCCCCCAGGATGATGGTGTCACCAGGATTATAGTGCCCTCATGATGATGGCACCTCCAGAATGATGGTGCCCCCAGGTTGACAATGTCTCCAGGATAATTGAGTTTCCAGGATAATAGTTCCCCAGGATGATAGTGCACCAGGATAATAGTGCTCCCGGACGATTGTGCCCCCAGGATAATGGTGCCTCTAGGATAACGGAGTCTCCAGGATGATGGTGCATCAAGAATGATAGTGCCTCCAGGACGATTGTGATCCCAGGATGATGGTACCTCCAGGATAATGGAGTCTCCAGTATGATAGTGCCTCCAGGATGAATGTTCTCCCAGAATGATGGTACCTCCAGGATAATGGAGTCTCCAGTATGATAGTGCCTCCAGGATGAGGCACCATCATCATAACCATCATCACTACTACCATCATCACTACCACTACCATCACCACCATCACCATAATCTCCATCACCAATATCACCACTACCACCATCACTATTACCACCACCATCATCACCACCACCATTACCATCACCACTACTGCTATCACCACCACCATGACCGTCACCATCATCACCACCACCACCACATCATCACCACTGGTGTGGGTGGAAATAAGACAGACAGACCTCGATGACGCACTGACTTTCTTGGGTTATCCTGGGTGGCTGACCCTCCGGGGTTAAATATCCGAAGAAAATCTTATCTCTTATCTTATCCTCTCCTTACACCTTTCTGCTTTGTATTGGACTGATGAAGACACTGTGTGCGAAACGTTTCTTCAATATATGGCCGTATATACGGCCAGTATAAACCAATGGCCGTATACCAGCAGGCCAGTATAAACCAATGGCCGTATACCAGCAGGCCAGTATATACCACTGGCCATATATCAGCAGGCCAGTATATACCACTGGCCATATACCAGCAGGCCAGTATATACCACTGGCCATATACCAGCAGGCCAGTATAAACCAATGGCCGTATACCAGCAGGCCAGTATATACCACTGGCCATATACCAGCAGGCCAGTATATACCACTGGCCATATATCAGCAGGCCAGTATATACCACTGGCCATATACCAGCAGGCCAGTATATACCACTGGCCATATACCAGCAGGCCAGTATATACCACTGGCCATATACCAGCAGGCCAGTATAAACTAATGGCCGTATACCAGCAGGCCAGTATATACCACTGGCCATATACCAGCAGGCCAGTATATATCACTGGCCATATACCAGCAGGCCAGTATATACCACTGGCCATATACCAGCAGGCCAGTATATACCACTGGCCATATACCAGCAGGCCATTATATATCACTGGCCATATATCAGCAGGCCGGTATATACCACTGGCCATATACCAGCAGGCCGGTATATACCACTGGCAATATACCAGCAGGCCGGTATATACCACTAGCCATATACCAGCAGGCCGGTATATACCACTGGCCATATACCAGCAGGCCGGTATATACCACTAGCCATATACCAGCAGGCCGGTATATACCACTGGCCATATACCAGCAGGCCGGTATATACCACTGGCCATATACCAGCAGGCCGGTATATACCACTAGCCATATACCAGCAGGCCGGTATATACCACTGGCCATATACCAGCAGGCCGGTATATACCACTGGCCGTATACCAGCAGGCCGGTATATACCACTGGCCGTATACCAGCAGGCCGGTATATACCACTGGCCATATACCAGCAGGCCGGTATATACCACTGGCCGTATACCAGCAGGCCAGTATATACCACTGGCCATATACCAGCAGGTCGGTATATACCACTGGCCATATACCAGCAGGCCGGTATATACCACTGGCCATATACCAGCTGGCCAGTATGTACTCAGTATTCGTACTAGAGTAATATAAGATGTGGGTAACCCTCTTACACTGAAGTGTAGCTGAAGTATACTTAAGCGGTATGGTAGCCCAGCAACACCTGTCTAGCCCAGCAACACCTGTCTAGTCCAGCAACACCTGCCTAGCCCAGCAACACCTGCCTAGCCCAGCAACACCTGCCTAGCCCAGCAACACCTGCCTAGCCCAGCAACACCTGCCTAGCCCAGCAACACCTGCCTAGCCCAGCAACACCTGCCTAGCCCAGCAACACCTGCCTAGCCCAGCAACACCTGCCTAGCATCCGTCCACATTCTATCTTGAATAAGAGCATTTAATCCTCTATAAGAGCATTCTATCCTCTATAAGTGCATTCAGTCCTCTATAAGACCATGCAGTCCTCTGTAAGAGCATTCAGTCCTCTATAAGAGCATTCAGTCCTCTGTAAGTGCATTCAGTCCTCTGTAAGTGCATTTAGTCTTCTAAATGAGCATTCAATCCTCTAAAAGAGCATTCAGTTGGTGACGCTGATTGAACGTTCCTTCTATCACTTTTTCTTTCAACTATGAAAGAAATATCTGAATTCTTCTTTCAATGTCTCATATACGGAAGGAAGTGGAGAAGAGAGAGAACGAGAGAGAAGAGAGTAGTTGGAGAAGAGATTGAAATCGTCGGAGTTCCACTCCACAGAGTTATTGCAAAATTCTCATATACTAAAGTCGAGAAAAGTATTCCACTCCACAAAGTTCCAGTAGGCAAAGAATCTCTCTCTCTCTCTCTCTCTCTCTCTCTCTCTCTCTCTCTCTCTCTCTCTCTCTCTCTCTCTCTCTCTCTCTCTCTCTCTCTCTCTCTCTCTCTCTCTCTCTCTCTCTCTCTCTCTCTCTCTCTCTCTCTCTCTCATTGCACAATAGGCTCACTATCACATTACACAACGCTGTAATTGCGTTACTCTCTGACATCAATCAAGCAGTAACTGTATTCAGTGGGTTGTTAACGTCATTAGTGGGTTGACAACGTCATTAGTGGGTTGCCAACGTCATTAATGGGGTGGGTAGCTTAGAGCGCGTGCATACCTCCCCCACCTCCCCATCCCAGGCCGTAAATACCCAGGGTGGGAATGACCTACCCATCGTTTTAATTATGCCATCCCGCTCCCCACATCCCCCTAACAAACTATCCCCCCTCCCATCCATCATTCTACTCTTCTCCCACAAACACTAATGCAAATGCTTCCTGCTGGCACTAGTGTGTCTTGTGTCTGTCAACCTGTGTCTGTATTAACCTGTGTTTGTATCTACCGTGTCTGTGTATACGTCTGTGTATCTACCTGTGTTTATATCTACCTGTGTCTGTGTTTACCAAGTGTTGTGTTTACAAGGGTTAAGTCTCGGTCTGAGACAAACTCCCAGGACTGGTGTGTCCCAGGATTGGTGTGTCCCAGGATTGGTGTGTCCCAGGACTGGTGTGCCCCTGGACTGGTGTGTCCCAGGACTGGTGTGCCCCAGGACTGGTGTGTCCCAGGATTGGTGTGTCCCAGGACTGGTGTGCCCCTAGACTGGTGTGTCCTAGTACTGGTGTGCCCCAGGACTGGTGTGCCCCAAGACTGGTGTGTCCCAGAACTGGTGTGCCCCAGGACTGGCGTGCCCCAGGACTGGTGTGCCCAGGACTGGTGTGCCCCAGGACTGGTGTGCCCCAGGACTGGTGTGCCCCAGGACTGGTGTGCCCCAGGACTGGTGTGTCCCAGGACTGGTGTGCCCCAGGACTGGTGTGCCCCAGGACTGGTGTGCCCCAGGACTGGTGTGCCCCAGGACTGGCGTGCCCCAGGACTGGCGTGCCCCAGGACTGGTGTGCCCCAGGACTGGTGTGCCCCAGGACTGGTGTGCCCCAGGACTGGTGTGCCCCAGGACTGGTGTGCCCCAGGACTGGTGTGCCCCAGGACTGGTGTGCCCCAGGACTGGTGTGTCCCAGGACTGGTGTGACCCAGGACTGGTGTGTCCCAGGACTGGTGTGCCCCAGGACTGGTGTGTCCCAGGACTGGTGTGCCCCAGGACTGGTGTGCCCCAGGACTGGTGTGACCCAGGACTGTGTGTCCAGGACTGGCTGCCTGGACTGGTGTGCCCCAGGACTGGTGTGCTAGGACTGGTTGCCCAGGACTGGTGTGCCCAGGACTGGTGTGTCCAGGACTGGTGAGCCTCCAGGACTGGGTGTCCCAGGACTGGTGTGCCCCAGGACTGGTGTGTCCCAGGACTGGTGTGCCCCAGGACTGGTGTGTCCCAGGACTGGTGTGCCCCAGGACTGGTGTGCCCCAGGACTGGTGTGCCCCAGGACTGGTGTGTCCCAGGACTGGTGTGCCCCAGGACTGGTGTGCCCCAGGAACGCAGAATTGCCGTTAAGACACCTGGTAATTTCCCCCTCCCCGACTTTAAAACCTTGAATATATGGGGTTATTTTACCTGAGGTTATTATTAACCAGTGGTTAATAATATTGAAAAATCATATGAACTTTTCAGTGTTAATAGTTTACCATAGTTTACCATATAGGCATTTTCATTTGGTAATGTTTAGGCCAACTTGTCATGAAAATAATTTCATCTATTATACCACAGTGAAGAGGCGGGGCCAGGAGCTATGAATCGACCCCTGCAACCACAACTAGGTTAGTACACTAATATTCTCTTCAGAAATATTTCCATAAAAAGTTTCTTTACTTTCTAGTTATTATAAACTGCACTGGTTTGTATTCTTGAGAAAATTACATAGCATTATTCTTTATTTATCTAGCAGCTATAATATTTATTTATTTTTTACAACCGTTGGCGGAATGCCAATGGCCAGAGCTTGTTACCATCTGCAGCTCGCAAGAATGTCGTTTCCACGAGCCTCCCTGGGGCGGGGAAGATGGCAGACCAGAGGCCTAGCTTCTCCCTACGAGCCCCGTGAGGACGGGGAATGGGGCTAGGCCTGGGGACAGTTGGTCCCAGAAGATGAAGAGGTACTTGTACCTCTTTCCATGGCAGATATAGGTCTCAGACACTCTGAAGACAGGAAGACAAGGCCGGGTCACCATCTGGAAAAGACCCGGTCCGGAAGAGTACCGGCAAATCAAGAAGAAGAAACGGAATGCCTCGCGAACACGAATTGCTCTGTTGACTTCGCCCATCGCAAGTCGCAGATGCTCTGACAATCAACTCCGCAATCTCCCTACGATTCCCGTTGAGGAGGGGAACTTTTACCTATCTCCAAGTGACTGTTCTTCCATAATGTCTCATCGCTTGAAGATAAAACCCAAAAGCTCCGTGGTAGACGATTCCTCGAAGCTTGCACTTGCGGCTTCCCTGAAAAGCTGCCTGCAGGTCAGGTTCTAGGGCATCGCATCTCTGAGACAAGCCTTCCTAGTCACCTTCACTGATGACGAGGAGGCCGAGAAAGTCCTTACTCCAACTGCTATGAAGACTCTTGACGAACGTGGCTTTATCTCCACCTCTCCTTTCTTGAAGGCTAAAAGATCTGTGTTCCTGAAACGTCTTGATAGGATCATCACAGTCCTGTCCAACGAAGAACTCAAGTCAGACAACAAACTATCGTTACCCCTCGGGAAAACGGAAGTCATACTCTTTGGCACGAAACATAAACAGAGAAAGGTAAATAATTTTAATGTCCGGTGTAATGGGGAATCCATCACTTCAGTTTCCTCAGTAAAATATCTGAGAATGCCCTTTGACCCATGCATGTCAGGAGAATTAATAGGGAACAGTGTAGTAAAGAAAGCGAATGCCAGACTGAAGTTCCTCTACAGACAAGCACAGTGTCTACCTACTGAGGCTCGCAGGACCCTATGTCTAGCCCTTATACAATGTCATATGGACTACGCTTGCACTTCATGGTACTCTGCCTTGACAAAAAAAACTGAAAGATAAGCTGCAAATCACCCAGAACAAAATGGTAAGATTCATCCTGGACCTAGGTCCAAGAGATCATGTAGGCCAGGATGAATTACAACAATTGGATATGCTGAAGGTTGAAGACAGAGTAAAACAACTGAAGTTAAATCAAGTTTATAAAATTGCTCACAGTGTCCAGAATATCTTGCTGCCAATTTTGTCAAGGCTGGGAACCAAAGCAGTCATAGTACTAGGGGGAGAGAGCACAACTTTGTAGTACCCACAGTCAGTGGCCAGGCTTCAAACACCTTTTATTGTACAGCAATAAAGGAATGGAACAAACTGCCTGCACATGTCAAAGCCAGTCATAGCATGAGCCAGTTCAAGAAGAGAGCCAAAAGGTAGCTAATGAATGTAGCGACAGAAAGGGACGAGAATTATTTTTAATTTTTTTTAGCTAAATGTAAATATATATAACTCATTTAACCTCAATCCTAGCATATTTCCTTTATAGTATAATAATAAGATATTATCTCCTTTATAGTATAATAATAAGGTATTAAAAAGACCCCAATGAAAATAAGTCACTTTGTCTGACTTTTTTGGGTTATCCCAGGTGCTCTACACATATGCTGCTATGTATGATAATCTATGTAACTGTATTTGTGTATACCTGAATGCACTTACTTACTTAGGACCAGAATGACCGGACCTCGGTGGAGAGCATCACGGAGACATCCAGCGCCTCCTCCTTGCTTAAGGTCACGTTTCTGGACATCACTATGGCTGCTAGAGCCCTGTCAGACAGTCTGGCTATTTCTTACTACTTCATCAACTCGCGTCAGATCGAGCCAGAACGCTTCATGCACATATCTTCATGTTGGACTTGTTATTCGTACAACCACTCTACCACCGACTGCCACATTAAGGATAAGAAGATCTGCTCTAATTGCGGGAATGACGGCCATGACTATTGATCCTGTACCTCCACTACTGCTCTACTTGCATCAACTGCAAGAGTGACCATCACACACTAGCAGCAAAATGTCCATTTCGAAAGATCTTATCTAAGAAGATTAAAGAAAATAAGAACATAAGAAAGAAGGAACACTGCAGCAGGCCTACTGGCCCATGCGAGGCAGGTCCAAATCTCCAACGGCTTAAGCCAATTCCCCGACCCAGCCCGGTCAGGTTACATTCACTTAAGAAAGGAGCACTGCATCTGACCTAGTAGCACAAGCTAGTCAGGACTAACTCACACCCACCCGCACCCACTCATATAATTATCTAGCCGACCACCTGGTCAGGTCACTTCCACTTAAGGAATTAGTACAGCTACTGACCTGGTAGTACAAGCTACTCAGGTCCAAACTCACACCCACCCACACCCACCCATGTATTTATCTAACCTATCTTTAAAACTACACAACGTCTTAGCATCTATGACAGTACTCGGGAGTTTGTTCCACTCATCCACAACTCTATTACCAAACCAATGCTTTCCTATATCCTTCCTGAATCTGAACTTTTCCAACTTGAAACCATTGCTGCGAGTCCTGTCTTGGTTGGATATTTTCAGCACGCTATTTACATCCCCTTTATTTATTCCTGTTTTCCATTTATACACCTCAATCATATCCCCCCTAATTCTACGCCTTTCTAGAGAGTGCAGATTCAGGGCACTCAGTCTATCCTCATAGGGAAGATTTCTGATACATGGGATCAACTTTGTCATCCTCCTTTGTACGTTTTCCAGAGCATTTATATCCATTCTGTAATACGGTGACCAGAACTGTGCAGCATAATCTAAATGAGGCCTAACCAAAGATATATAGAGTTGAAGAACAATCTGAGGACTTCTATTATTTATACTTCTTGATATGAAGCCAAGGATTTTGTTAGCTTTATTGCAAACACGTATGCACTGTTGTCTTGGCTTCAGATTACTACTAACCAGAACTCCTAAATCCTTCTCGCAATCACAAGTATTAAGATCTACATTATTCAGCTTATATGTGGCATGGTTATTGTCCTGCCCAACATTTAGAACTTTGCATTTGTTTACATTAAACTGCATCTGCCACTTCTCCGACCACTGCATCAGTCTATTCAAATCATCCTGGAGTGCTATAATGTCCTCGTTTGAATGAATTGGACGGCCTATTTTGGTGTCATCAGCAAATTTACTTATGTTACTATTTATTCCCTCATCTATGTCGTTTATGTAAATTATAAACAACAGGGGGCCCAAAACTGACCCCTGTGGAACACCGCTTGAGACGTGCCCCCATTCTGATTTCTCTCCATTTATGCAAACTCTCTGCCGCCTATTTGTCAACCATGCCTCTACCCAGGAAAAAATTTCTCCTCCTATTCCGTGTGCCTTAAGTTTCCTCAGTAGCCTCTGATGTGGAACTCTATCGAAAGCCTTACTGAAGTCCATATACACAATATCATATTCATTACCATGATCTACCTCCTCAAACACCTTAGTGAAAAAAGTTAGTAAATTCGTAAGACAGGAACGCCCCTTTGTAAAACCGTGTTGAGATTCATTAATCAATTTATGCTTTTCAAGATGGCTACGAATTGCCTCGGCAATTATTGATTCCATAAATTTACCAACTATTGAGGTAAGGCTTATTGGTCTATAGTTCGAAGCTAAGGACCTGTCACCTGCCTTGTAAATAGGTATTAAATTTGCCCTTTTCCACTTGTCTGGCACTATGCCAGTTTGTAGTGATATATTGAAAAGATTTGCCAAAGGTTTGCTAAGTTCCTCTTTACATTCCTTCAAAACTCTTGCAAACAGTTCATCAGGGCCAGGGGATTTGTTAGGTTTTAATTTCTCTATTTGTCTGAGGACCATGTCACTAGTTACCCCAATCGAGCATAGTCTATTATCTTCCTGTTCTACATAATTGATTATTTCTGGAATTCCGCTAGTATCTTCCTGAGTAAAAACTGAGAGGAAGTAAGTATTGAAAATTTCACACATATCCTTATCACTGTCCGTAATCTGTCCTGAGTTACTCTTAAGCGGGTCTATCTTGTCCCTAATCTTACTTCTGTATACCTGAAAGAACCCTTTTGGGTTAGTCTTCGAATCCCTTGCGACCTTAGCCTCATAATCCCTTTTTGCTTTTCTTATTCCTTTTTTTATTTCTCTCTTTAATTGAAAATATTGATTTCTTATCTGTCCATCCCCTCTTTTGATACGCCTATATATGCCTCTCTTTTGACCCAACTTATACTGCTATAACGACGCTACAGACGGACACTACCAAGATCCTGCAAGCCACTCGACACACACCAACAACCACCAACTCATTCTCTCCACTCCCTGACGGTGTTTCTACACAATTTTCGAGAGAGTGCAATGGACAAGTGAAGTAACATCATCATCAACACTCACAGCAAGAGGCATTCTAGAGCCTACCCAGCGCTTGGGCCTCGACCCAAAGCTGGGTTGTGGCTGATAAAGGATCCTGTAGTGCTTTCTGCCTTTGCACCTCCTGACATCGTCTGCTGCTATGCAGCTGCCACACCCTTCGAGCCCCGTGTGGGTGGGATTTGTGGCAGCCCAAGGTGTCTAGCTTCTCCCTCCGAGCCCCGTGGGGGCGGGGAATGGGGCTAGGCATGGGGACAGCTGGTCCCAGAAGACGAGGAGGTACTTGTACTTCCTCCCATGGCAGACATTGGTCTGAGACACTCCCGAGTAAGGGACGGCCACCACTTGGGAAAGGCCCCGAGCCGGGCGATTGTACAGGCGAACCTACTGCAGTACAGTACACAAATTTACAACTGCATGTTGCTTGCACACATGCAAAAAGTTACTGAACTTGGGTCCTTCAACAAAACTATCAATGAACTCTTCACAGTGAACAACATGTCAAATTTTATCTTCCCAGACCGTCCTCCTTCAGCGGATATACTGAAGTTCACCCCTAAAATCGTCAGCTTCGTAGTATGTATACGGTTGTTCCTGGAAGCGAACGTCATGATTTAACTGCCCAGCTTGAAGCCTTAGAAACCGACACTACCAACCTGGTCAAAATTACCCACTTACCAAAAATCATCATACAGAAGACTTGAAAATGGCTCCACGACTGAAAAAATGGTATTAATATCGACACAATCTATGAAGAAACATCATCAACCAATCACGATGTAGCTGACGCCTCTCTCCAACTTGAAACATTAACGACCAATCACCTTGAAGTTGCCTCTCTCTCTCCACCATCCTGCCGACCTCCAGCCACCAATCACCTTGAAGTTGCCTCTCTCTCTCCACCATCCTGCCGACCTCCAGCCACCAATCACCTTGAAGTTGCCTCTCTCTCTCCACCATCCTGCCGACCTCCAGCCACCAATCACCTTGAAGTTGCCTTTCTCTCTCCACCATCCTGCCGACCTCCAGCCACCAATCACCATCAAGATATACCCCACTTTCCCGCTCACCCCTTGTGGGTCTTACCTGTGAGTCAGTTGGTTCGAAGGTCTCGCTCATATGACCAAAATCTCCGAAGCTGCGGCTCATCATATTAAGACCCGCGTCACGAAACACTTGTCCTGTTTCCTGACAAACCTAATACCTACCTACCGTTATTTACTTAACCATAATTTTTAAAGGGTGGACCGGTAAGCCAGCGGAAGGCCTCGATCAGATAACCAAAAGCTCCAGCTATGGGTCATGACCTGCGTCAGGAAACACTTGTCCTGTTTCCTGACGAACCTGACCTAACCTAACCTGCTAAATTTCATTTCGTCTATAAATTATATTAGTGATATAGAAAGGTATATAAATTGCTGTCCACTATAACTAATTATTTCAGTTTAGTGACTTAACTCAAGTTTTAGTTAGAATCTCACTTGATGCCACTGGAGAGCGAAACGTTGCCACAATAAAACATCACATTAGCTGCACTTGTGTCCTTTAACTTAAGATAGTTTACTAACGTTTCGGCTGCTCCTTCACCCATCACCAGAATCCCAAACTTCGTAACATTAATATTAAAATAATACGCGACAGAATCCCCAGGGTCAAAAATTATTAATTAGTGTGAAATAAATGGCCAGAATAAATTTATGTAACTTATACAACACTAATTTACAATATAATTTAAATTACATTAACTTCGCTTATCAGAAACACTCGTATAAGATCAAGCCGAAATTTTTAAGGCTATGTTGATTCAATAATGGGGAAAAAAAGACTGGTTAATACCGGTTTCCAGGTGGATTTTGGTTATTATTAAAGACTCTTGTTGGTGGTCTGACACCTCAAGAATATCACTTTACAGTGTTTGTTATGGTTTGGTCGGCTGTAAGGGACACTGAGACGCCTTCCTGGTCACTTTAAAGAGGTTTACAGTCACTCTGATGTTAGCAGTCACAAAAACTGTTATTATACGCGGGAGCCTTTGTGTTACCCTTAGTTGGAGGTGGTGGTGGTGTTAGTGCTGGTAGTAGTGGTGGTTGTGGTGGTGATAGTGGTGGTGGTGTTAGTGCTGGTAGTAGTGGTGGTTGTGGTGGTGATAGTGGTGGTGGTGTTAGTGCTGGTAGTAGTGGTGGTTGTGGTGGTGTTAGTGCTGGTAGTAGTGGTGGTTGTGGTGGTGATAGTGGTGGTGGTGTTAGTGCTGGTAGTAGTGGTGGTTGTGGTGGTGATAGTGGTGGTGGTGTTAGTGCTGGTAGTAGTGGTGGTTGTGGTGGTGATAGTGGTGGTGGTGTTAGTGCTGGTAGTAGTGGTGGTTGTGGTGGTGATAGTGGTGGTGGTGTTAGTGCTGGTAGTGTGGTGGTGTGGTGGTGTTAGTGCTGGTAGTAGTGGTGGTTGTGGTGGTGTAGTAGGTGGTGGTTTTAGTGGTGGTGGTGGTGGTGTTAGTGGTGGTATTAATGGTGTCAGTGTTGGTATTGGTGGGGCCAGTGGTGGTGTTAGTGATGGTGGTGGTGGTAGTAGAGATGGTGGTTGTAGTGGAGGTGGTGTTAGTGCTATTGTTGCGGCTTTAGAAAAGGATGTAATAAATATTATGTATATATTTTTTTCCCTACAATATTATATTGCTAATGTTTTTTGTTAATATCTAAAATAAAAATTTCCTGCTTTACGTAACACTGGTCAACAACCAAAACGTTTCCGAGACCAGAGTAGCAATTTCCAACTAATTTAAGGTCACTCAACTAATTTAAGGTCACTCAACTAATTTAAGGTCACTCAACTAGTTTAAGGTAACTCAACTAATTTAAGGTCACTCAACTAATTTAAGGTCACTCAACTAATTTAAGGTCACTCAACTAATTTAAGGTCACTCAACTAATTTAAGGTCATTCAACTAATTTAAGGTCACTCAACTAATTTAAGGTCACTCAACTAATTTAAGGTCACTGATAATGAATATCATGGTTCAAATTGTGTGTTAGCTCTACTTTTTTTCAATATAGACCTACGAGTGTGGGTTATCCGTGTATTGTTCCAGTCACGGTATTGAGCCTTTTTTTGTTATTTAGGTTCCAACAGACTTGCGGCAGTGTGTTTCTCACCACACTCACAGTGAAGAGGCAGGGCCAGGAGGTAAGTATCGACCCCTGCAACCACAATTAGGTGAGTACTTCCCTTCAGTACTGTTCCAGCAGTCATAGAAGGTGGTTGTGCTCTCCAAGTTTGTATTTTGAGGTGAAAGGGTGGGGATTTTCTTAGCCAAACACTTTTTAAACTTATAACAAATATTCACTGAGCAAGATATTGATATGTATGTGAGGCATATTATATTAATTTTTATTTCCCGCTGCCCCACCTGGCTGACCCACCACCGCTGCTCCACCTGGCTGACCCACCTCCGCTGCTCCACCTGGCTGACCCACCACCGCTGCTCCACCTGGCTAACCCACCACCGCTGCTCCACCTGGCTGACCCACCACCGCTGCTCCACCTGGCTGACCCACCACCGCTGCTCCACCTGGCTGACCCACCACCGCTGCTCCACCTGGCTGACCCACCACCGCTGCTCCACCTGGCTGACCCACCACCGCTGCTCCACCTGGCTGACCCACCACCGCTGCTCCACCTGGCTGACCCACCACCGCTGCTCCACCTGGCTGACCCACCACCGCTGCTCCACCTGGCTGACCCACCACCGCTGCTCCACCTGGCTGACCCACCACCGCTGCTCCAGCTAGTAAAACTCTCACTATTGTCTTTATTAACCGTGTTTGTCTCTCAGTGTATGTGCACTGAGAGGTGTTTGTCTCTCAGTGTATGTGCGCTGAGAGGTGTATGTCTCTCAGTGTATGTGCACTGAGAGGTGTTTGTCTCTCAGTGTATGTGCACTGAGAGGTGTTTGTCTCTCAGTGTATGTGCACTGAGAGGTGTTTGTCTCTCAGTGTATGTGCACTGAGAGGTGTATGTCTCTCAGTGTATGTGCACTGAGAGGTGTTTGTCTCTCAGTGTATGTGCACTGAGAGGTGTTTGTCTCTCAGTGTATGTGCACTGAGAGGTGTTTGTCTCTCAGTGTATGTGCACTGAGAGGTGTATGTCTCTCAGTGTATGTGCACTGAGAGGTGTATGTCTCTCAGAGAGAGAAAAAGAGAGAGAGAGAGTATAAACACTAGTACCTCTGATCTAGCATGTACAATGTACAGATCTCAGTGGCAACATGCAGACTCCATCAACTTCCTAATGGAATATGTGGACTCCCTTCTGCTCCAACACAACTGTCAACATATCATAATTGTTGGTGACCTCAACCAACATGTTATACAGAGGGACTTTGATGACCTTCTTGCGGTGTTTGACATGAGAAACTTTGTTGATTTCCCTACTACTCACATCTCTGGCTCCTCCCTTGACCCAGTAGTGAGTGATCTGGCAGAAGGTATAGTCACTTGTCAACCCCTCGGCTATGTTGGATCATCTGACCACAAGACTGTCTTTACGACACTGAAGATCCCAACAGAACGAGGTGAGGAATCCACACGTACATCCTGGCTATGGAAAAGAGGTAATTGGCCAGCCCTTTTCTTTGAGCTCGCCACCACCGATTGGAATGCTCTTCTCCAAGGTGATGTTAACAACCAAGTGAAAGCCTTCACTGGACACATACTTAATCTACAACAAGAACACATCCCTCACCGGCAGTATGTGACGAAGCCTACAGATCAGCCTTGGTTTGGCTTTCGTTGTAGAGAGGCTGCTACTGCTAAGTACAAGGCTTGTAGAAGGTATAAGAAACATCCTACCACCTATAACAGGAACCTGCACAGGCAAGCCTGTAGGCATATGGGTGAAGTTCGAAAGTGGGCCATCTCTAAATGGGAGGTGGACACAAAAAGAAAGCTGGCATCAGGTAGAGTGGGCTCCAAAACCTGGTGGTCCTTGGTCAAGGACAGACAAGGTTATCTCCCTGATGAACTCATTCCACCTCTAAATCGACAGGATGGGACCACCTCTACTAGTAGTCAAGAGAAAGCGGACCTCTTTGCCGAACACTTTGCTACCAAAATGCAAGTTCCTGATCCAGCAAGGGACCCTCCTTGGCTAGCTGCAAGAACTGTGTCAAAACTGTCAGTGGTGACAATAAAGAAGGAGGAGGTGCATTTCCTTCTTAAATCGCTTAACCAAGAAAAGGCTGTGGGCCCAGACAAGTTGAACCCAAGATTGCTGAGATGTGCAGACCAGCTAGCAGCACCTCTAACTCGCATCTTTCATCACTGCCTAGTACAGTGTAAATGGTCTTCTCTGTGGAAAGAGATAAATATAGTCCCTGTTCACGAAAAGAAGAGCAGAGCAGAAATCAGCAACTACAGACCAGTGTCACTCCTGTCATTGGCAAGATCCTTGAGACAATAATCTCAAGACAAATGACCACTGACTACTTTGTGACCGTCAATATGGCTTCAGTAAAGGTTACTCCACTGCTGACCTGTTGTTAAACCTCTCCACTAAATGGCATCAGTTACTAGATGAATCCAAAGTCAGCTGTGTGGTGGCACTGGACATTGCTGGTGCTTTCGACCGAGTGTGGCACCAGGGCCTCTTGGCAAAACTGCAAGCACTGGGAATTGCAGGCTCTACACTACGTCTCCTCAGTGATTACATAAGAACATAAGAACATAAGAATGGAGGAACACTGCAGAAGGCCTACTGGCCCATACAAGGCAGGTCCATATCAAAACCACCACTACCTAAGAATTTATCCCCGTACTCACGACACCAATCAAACCCAGCCCCTCCCACTCATATATTTGTCCAATCTCTTTTTAAAGCCACCCAAGGTCCTAGCCTCTATCACAGTACTCGGAAGATTGTTCCACGCATCTACAACTGTTCGAAAACCAGTGCTTCCCTATGTCCTTTCTAAATCTAAATTTATCCAATTTAAATCCGTTATTTCTGGTTCTTACTTGGTTCGATATCCTCAGTATTTTATTAATATCTCCTTTGTTTATGCCCATCATCCACTTGTACTACCTTCATGGTAGATCTCTAAGTGTAGTTCTCAATGGGGTAGAGTCACCCAGACTTCCTATTGGGGCAAGTGTCCACAGGGAAGCGTGCCTGGGCCATTGTAATGGAATGTCTACTTCAATGACCTTCATCTTATCCCAGAATCCCATGAATATGCAGACGACTGTACTCTGACATTTACTTATCCAAGAGAAGAAATGCCAGCTACTCTAAGCTTCATCAATCACCAGCTAAGAGCTATATCAGCTTGGGGAAAACCGATGGCAGGTAACATTTGCACCTGAGAAAACACAAATGATGATGGTCTCTAGGCACCATGATGGTATTGCCGGTGCAGTAGTAAGTATGAATGGGAGAGTGTTGGTACCTGGGAAAGAAGTTGATATTCTTGGGGTGAAATTTGACTCCAAAATGACCATGAAGAACTACGTTCTAAATCTTGCAAACAAGGCAGCCAGGAAGTTTACAGCACTTCGACGTATCTCGCATCTGCTTGACAGTAGAGGTTGCAAGATTCTGTATGAGGCACAAGTACGCTCACACCTTGAGTATGCTCCACTTTCTTGGTTTGCCTGTCCATCCCCCCCTCTCATCTGCGACTGCTTGACAGAGTAGAGAACAGAGCAAGACGACTCATCTCTCGCCTGGACCCATCCTGGATAGATCTGTCATTCCAGCAGAGCCTTCAACACAGGAGGGATGTGGGTGGCCTTACTGTTATGTACAAGACCAACATTGTCAAAGTACCACACTTGTCTCCACTTCGAGGACAGTGAGAAGTGAGCTTCTATACCACAAGACGGGCAGCCAGCAACAACTTCACTCTGACTGTAACCTTCTCCAGAACATCACTTCATCTGAGATCATTTATCCCAGGATGACTCGAGTCTGGAACACATTCGTACACCATTATGATGTCAACGAGATAAAGTCAGTTGATCAAATGAAAATGCTGGCCCACAGATGGCTCACAGCTGGCCCTCAGCTGACCCACAGCTGGCTCACAGATGGCTCCAACTTCATCCTGTTCCCTACTTGTATGTTTCATAACAATAAAAATGCTTACAAATGAGCTGATGTAGGTAACAGCTCTTAGCTTGTCAATAAAGTTAGGAATCCTTAACTTGTCAATAACTTGTTAATAAAGTTAGGAATCCTTAACCTAACCTTGTCAAACCCTGTGTAGAGAGAGAGAGAGAGAGAGAGAGAGAGAGAGGAGAGAGGAGAGAGAGAGAGAGAGAGAGAGAGAGAGAGAGAGAGAGAGAGAGAGAGCATACTGTAGATTGGAAACACCACTTAGGTAGCAGACTGTATTATATGTTATGTCTGGCACGATTCAACTCTCTCACTCTCTCTCTCTCTCTCTCTCTCTCTCTCTCTCTCTGCTCTCTCTCTCTCTCTCTCTCTCTCTCTCTCTCTCTCTCTCTCCTCTCTCTCTCTCTCTCTCTCTCTCTCTCTCTCTCTCTCTCTCTCTCCTCTCTCTCTCTCTCTCTCTCTCTCTCTCTCTCTCTCTCTCTCATAAGAACATAAGAAAAAAGGAACACTGCTGCAGGCCTACTGGCCCATGCGAGGCAGATCCAAGTCACCTCCCGGTTTAAACCAATGCCCCACCTATTCAGGTCAGATCACATCCACTTTAGGAGCACAAACTAGTCAGGTCCAACTCACACCCACCCACACCCACTCATGTATTTATCCAACATATTTTTAAAACTACACAACGTTTTAGCATCTATGACGGTACTCGGGAGTTTGTTCCACTCATCCACAACTCTATTACCAAACCAGTGCTGTCCTATATCCTTTCTGAATCTAAATTTTTCCAACTTAAAACCATTGCTGCGAGTCCTGTCAATACTAGATATTTTTAGCACGCTATTTACATCCCCTTTATTTATTCCTGTTTTCCATTTATACACCTCAATCATATCACCCCTAATTCTACGCCTTTCTAGAGAGTGCAGATTCAGGGCCCTCAGTCTATCCTCATAGGGAAGATTTCTGATACATGGAATCAACTTTGTCATCCTCCTTTGTACGTTTTCCAGAGCATTTATATCTATTCTGTAATACGGTGACCAAAACTGTGCAGCATAATCTAAATGAGGCCTAACCAAGGATATATAGAGTTGAAGAACAACCTGAGGACTCCTATTATTTATACTTCTTGATATGAAGTCAAGGATTCTGTTAGCTTTATTGCGAACACTTATGCACTGCTGTCTTGGTTTTAGATTACTGCTAACCAGAACTCCTAAATCCTTTTCGCAATCAGTAGTATTAAGATCTAAATTATTTAGTTTATATGTGGCATGGTTATTGTCCTGTCCAACATTTAGAACTTTGCATTTGTCTATGTTAAACTGCATCTGCCACTTCTCCGACCACTGCATCAGTCTATTCAAATCATCCTGGAGAGCTCTAATGTCCTCATTAGAATGAATTAGGTGACCTATTTTGTTGTCATCGGCAAACTTATTTATGTCGCTATTTATTCCCTCATCTATGTCGTTTATATAAATTGTGAACAACAAAGGTATCTCTCTCTCTCTCTCTCTCTCTCTCTCTCTCTCTCTCTCTCTCTCTCTCTCTCTCTCTCTCTCTCTCTCTCTCTCTCTCTCTCTCTCTCTCTCTCTCTCTCTCCTCTCTCTCTCTCTCTCTCTCTCTCTCTCTCTCTCTCTCTCTCTCTCTCTCTCTCTCTCTCTCTCTCTCTCTCTCTCACACTCTCACTCTCTGTTGCCTGAGTGACCATATACCAGAGACCACGTACCAGAGACAACGTACCAGAGACCACGTACCAGAGACCACGTACCAGGGACCACGTACGTTCAAATCTAGTCAGAATTATTTCACAAATAACAATAATAAAAAATAATAATCTCTCAATAAAGTACAATACCTAGATGATCGATAATTAGTTAACTTTATTAGTGTTCTTTACAGCCTTAAAAATTACGTAATAACTACTGAACGATTAGCTAAGTTAACAAACACGACTGAAGTTTGCAATCACTGGTATTAACTCCGGTTCATTGTTGTGGCATTTTGGCGGAGAATTTATTGCAAGAGAATTTGTTGTCAGAGAATTTGTAATAGAATTTGTAATATAATTTTTTTGTCATAGAATTTGTTGTGAGAGAGTTTTTGAGAGAATTAGCTTAATCCATACACAAAATCATACAGAATCACAATAACATACAATATGACAACGTCACTGTTTCTTACAATCACGAGAGAATATACAGGGATATACTAGAGTATATCCCTGTATTAGAGTATATCCCTGAGGGGATTTGTGTGATTCCTTCTGAAGGAAAGGAATGAAGTATAGACTTATTTATATGAGGGTTGAAGAAAAGTGAAGGAAGGAGAACAAGGAACTGAAAGAAGTGAAAGAAGAAGAACAAGAATGGGGCTGAAAGACAGACAAATCAGGCTTCAGAATTTATCATGTTATATTGTGGTTCAGGATCACGTTAACCTGTTAACCACTTATCAATAATCACGTGCTATCAAATTAACACAAATCACCCGTTAAGGACTTCACACAAATCACCCACAAAACACCCAGATACAAATCACAAGAGAGAGAGGGAGACACACACGCCAAAAAAAAAAATCAGGTGAGGTTTTAAAACAAAATTCAGGCCAAATCAACCTTTTCCTTCAGAAACAAATGAACAAAAGAGGACGTGACGGGGTGGGGATTTGTGGGGCTGAGGGAGGAAGGGACAGAGGGAGAGAGAGAGGGAGAGAGGGAGAGAGGGAGAGGGATGGAGAGGAAGAAGTTGAAACAGATTACGAGTGTATTTTTGTTTTAGGGGGAACCCCTGGTGGAGAAACACAGGGGCCAGGAGCTGGGTCTCAACCCCTGCAAGCACACGTGGGTGAGGACAGTGTATGGGAGTTTCAAGTCTGTCTACTACACGAGAGCCATTATGGCTGCGTGTCACCTCTACACCACCAGTCAAGAATACTTTTATATTTAAAATAGTGATTAATGTAAACTACTAGTGTATATACACTGAGAGACATACACATCTCAGTGTATATACACTGACACACACATCTCAGTGGATATACACTGACACACATCTCAGTGTATATATACTGACATACACCTCTCAGTGTATATACACTGAGAGACATACACATCTCAGTGTATATACACTGACATACACATCTCAGTGGATATACACTGACATACACATCTCAGTGTATATACACTGAGAGACATACACATCTCAGTGTATATACACTGACATACACATCTCAGTGTATATACACTGACATACACATCTCAGTGTATATACACTGAGAGACATACACATCTCAGTGTATATACACTGACATACACATCTCAGTGTATATACACTGAGAGACATACACATCTCTTCAATAAAACTCCAATTAAAAAAACCAATAAGATTTCAAGGACTGAAGAAGCCAACTTTAATATAAATAAAAATGAGACAGTGTCCTGTCTGCTGTTTGCAATGGCTGTCTGACTGTCCTGCCGAAGAAGGACAGGCACCTTGCAACATCTGTTGTTGGGACAATGGTTGCATTCCCTAGAATGTTTGTTAATTGTTCATTACTCTGTAATTTGTTCATGATTGTAGCCATGTATGGGCGTGTTTATGATTCATTACCTTTGTAACTTGTCATGAGTGTGACCAGATCTAGTTCATTACCTTTGTAACTTGTTCAGCTATCACAACTTTGGGGTCCAGTCCCTGGACCCATTATGTACCTCTGTAATCTTTTGACTACCACCCACAGGATGGGTCTGGGGTGCATAATAAAGATATTAAACTAAATACTCACACAAATAAAATGAACGGGAATAAAGGCAGTGAAATAAAGAGGGAATTTCACACTGCGTAATAAAGCAAACAAAAATCCTCTACATACATACAATTGAAAAACAGAACTGCTGTTATGTAGGCTCCATGCATTGCTGATGTTGACATCTGTGTCTCACACACTCCAGAACACTGTCCACGCCAGACACAGGTTGTCTGTGGCACTAACATCAACACGAAACACAGGTTGTCTGTGGCACTAACATCAGCACGAGACACAGGTTGTCTGTGGCACTAACATCAGCACGAGACACAGGTTGTCTGTGGCACTAACATCAGCACGAGACACAGGTTGTCTGTGGCACTAACATCAGCACGAGACACAGGTTGTCTGTGGCACTAACATCAGCACGAGACACAGGTTGTCTGTGGCACTAACATCAGCACGATACACAGATTGTCTGTGGCACTAACATCAGCACGAGACACAGGTTGTCTGTGGCACTAACATCAGCACGAGACACAGGTTGTCTGTGGCACTAACATCAGCACGAGACACAGATTGTCTGTGGCATTATTATCCACACGAGACACGGTTCGTATGTGGCACTAACATCAGCACGAGACACGGCTCATCTGTGGCACTAACATCAGCACGAGACACGGCTCGTCTGTGGCACTAACATCAACAACTTCTCGTCATAATTATGGCACACACGTCACCTCACAACCAACATTCATTTGCACTAGTGAGACGATATTATTTCTGTCTTCTTTTAGAGGGATTGAGACTGAGAGTGGATCACGTGTGAGCGAGTGAGATATCTCTATCGTACGTGCGCACACGACAACGGCTGGAGGCACACTGAGGGTTGACACTGTGTTGGCACTCCCAGGCAGGGGAGAAAAAGTTTTACTACTGTCAATCTTCAACACATTCTGGCACTTGATAAGCGTACAGATTTCAACGGATGCAACAGCATTCTCTCGGCACTGAATATATCTGGGTACTATTGGCACTGAATACACCTGGGTAATATTGGCACTGAATACACCTGGGTAGTCTTGGCACTGATTACAACAGAGCACTGCCGACAGAAGCGAAACCAATACATGTACCGAACAACTACTAGTATCTTAGCTATTCTCTTTATCTAGTTAAAGGTAAATTATCGGTAGATCAAAGGTATATACTGTCAAAAAGGAAGAGGTGAAGCGGTGAAGTGTTTGTGAGTCAAGAATTGTGTGTCTGGAGGTACACTGGTCCTTAATGTTGAAATGTTCTCTAGTTCTGGAGGTACACTGGTCCTTAATGTTGAAATGTTCTCTAGTTCTGGAAGTACACTGGTCCTTAATGTTGAAATGTTCTCTAGTTCTGGAAATACACTGGTTCTTAATGTTGAAATGTTCTCTAGTTCTGGAGGTACACTGGTGCTTAATGTTGAAATGTTCTCTAGTTCTGGAAATACACTGGTTCTTAATGTTGAAATGTTCTCTAGTTCTGGAAATACACTGGTTCTTAATGTTGAAATGTTCTCTAGTTCTGGAGGTACACTGGTCCTTAATGTTGAAATGTTCTCTAGTTCTGGAGGTACACTGGTCCTTAATGTTAAAATGTTCTCTAGTTCTGGAGGTACACTGGTCCTTAATGTTGAAATGTTCTCTAGTTCTGGAGGTACACTGGTTCTTAATGTTAAAATGTTCTATAGTTCTGGAGGTACACTGGTCCTTAATGTTAAAATGTTCTCTAGTTCTGGAGGTACACTGGTCCTTAATGTTGAAATGTTCTCTAGTTCTGGAGGTACACTGGTCCTTAATGTTGAAATGTTCTCTAGTTCTGGAGGCACACTGGTTCTTAATGTTGAAATATTCTATAGTTTTGGAGGCACACTGGTTCTTAATGTTGAAATGTTCTATAGTTCTGGAGGTACACTGGTGGTGATGGGTAAATTCTTAATTTCATTTCAGAGGCTCCATAAATAAGTCTATTGAGGTATACGTACAAATAAGTACAGTTATTATACATAGTTTAACATATGTGTAAATTATATGTATATATAAGAAACAGGTTGTTCTAAATTGAAGGACCCGATTTTAAGATATATATTGCTTTGAAATTGGGTACATCATTTTAAAACACCCATTATATATGTAATATGTCATTATTTAAGCCTTAAAAGTTAAAACAGCTAAGTAACTTAACTTTCAATAATGTGAATGTTCTCAGGTGTGGTATTTTGATTGGTTTCAAAATAGTTCTTTTGTACAAATTCATAAAGTGCAACCTAACACTCAAAATTTACATTTTGATTTTCGAAATTTTCGTTTTTGACATTCGAAAATTACACTATGCCTTCAAAATTTTGCTTTTTTATATTAGACTTTTTAGTTGTTATATATATATATATATATATATATATATATATATATATATATATATATATATATATATATATATATATATATATATATATATATAAACGCTAGAGCTTTTAATTGCTATACCCTAGAGCTTGCAGTTGCTATACCCTAGATCTTGCAGTTGCTATACCCTAGAGCTTGCAGTTGCTATACCCTAGATCTTGCAGTTGCTATACCCTAGAGCTTGCAGTTGCTATACCCTAGAGCTTGCAGTTGCTATGCCCTAGAGCTTGCAGTTGCTATACCCTAGAGCTTGCAGTTGCTATACCCTAGAGCTTGCAGTTGCTATACCCTAGAGCTTGCAGTTGCTATACCCTAGAGCTTTCAGTTGATGCTAGAGCTTCCTAGGATAGTTCCTATGTTCTTCACTTTAGAGCTACGGTGTCTTACCTAGGTTACCACACTTTGCTTCCTACTGAGAAATTCTCGCCTCATCCTGCCTTCTGTTCTCAGACTTTCTAAACATCCGTTAACTGGATTAGTATTATGTATCATATTCGTTAGGTATCCTACGGCTCGCTTCTGTTATCGTTTTATCCTCTTGTCTTCATTTATTAGTTCGTTATTATAAGGGATGGTAGTGAGGCTAGTTCTTAGGTATCCCCTCAGACATCAATTATACCTGCGTAACTTGTTAACACACACACATGTGTGTAACTTGTTAACACACACACATGTGTGTAACTTGTTAACACACACACATGTGTGTAACTTGTTAACACACACCTATGATAAATTACCACACAGCTGTGTAAGTTATCACACACTTGTGTAAGTTACAACACATCTGTATAAGTTATCACACACCTGTGTAAGTTATCACACATTGCTTAATTCGTTATCACACACACCTGTGTCAGTTATAACCCACCTATGTAAGTTATCACCCACCTGTGTAAGTTACCACATACATGTGTAAGTTATAACACACTTGTGGAAGTTACCACACACCTGTGTAAGTTATCAAATATCTGTGTGAATTGTTATCACACACCTGTGTAATTTGTTATCACACACCTGTGAAACTTGTCATCTCTCACCTATGTATGTTATCACACACCTGTGTAATATGTTATCGCACACACGTGTAAGTTATAACACAACTGTAACTTATCGAACACCTGTCTAACTTGTTATCGCACATGTTTGTAACTTGTTCTCACACACGTGTAACTTCTTATCAAACACCAGTCTAACTTGCTGTCGCATACCTGTGTAACTTGCAAAACATCTGTGTAAGTTGTCAAAAACCTGTGTAAGTTATAACGCACCTGTGTAAATTATCACACACCTGTCTAAGTTACCACACACCTGTATAAGTAATCAAACACTCGTGTATGTCAATATCAACATGCGTAAGTTTCCACACACCTGTGTAAGCTATCACACATCTATGTAACTTATTACACACCTGTTAACATGTTATCGCACACCTGTCACAGTTTTGCTGTTATTTCTTAGTTTTACCAGTTGTTATTGTTATGTGTTACCCTAATTGTTCTCGGTGGGTTTTCCTGATTCCAGAAGTAGCAGGACAATCACTCAGGAAATTATGTTTCCGCAGCAGGTACTATTGAGTAATTAGGTTTAAAGCTTGCTGAGTATTCAAAGGGTCTTTAAGGCTACATGTCACCTGTTCATAACCAGTTTTGAACAGTTTAATGCCTAAAATAGCGATTAAAGTAAACTCTGTCAGTGTATATACTGGGAGACATGTTTCGTGCTGTATAAATTCTGGGTGAAGAACATTGATAGAATTATTGTGAATTACCGAGTGGCCTTGGGAAAGCCTGTAGAGGCAGACAAGACAGAAGGAAGAAAAACCGAAGCAAAGAGAGAGAGAGAGAGATAGCAGCATTGTGAGTGCGGGAGTCGAAGCGTAGATATCTCTGAGGTGGAGAGAAGAGGTTGATAACAGGGAGTGTGAGAAATGGTCCTTACACTTATCTCTATCTGTCTCTCTCTCTCTCTGTCTATCATTCCTATATATATATATATATATATATATATATATATATATATATATATATATATATATATATATATATATATATATATATATATATACGTATTCGTCTATTTGTTCTCACCTATTTGTGGTTACAGGGGTCGATTCACAGCTCCTGGCCTCTTCGCTGGTCGATACTAGGCAGGGTGGCCCGAAAAAGAAAAACTTTCATCATCATTCACTCCATCACTGTCTTGCCAGAGGGGTGCTTTACACTACAGTTATAAAACTACAACATTAACACCCCTCCTTCAGAGTGCAGACACTGTACTTCCCATCTCCAGGACTCAAGTCCGGCCTGCCGGTTTCCCTGAATCCCTTCATATCTCCATGCTCCATGAGCTTTATCATACCTCTTCTTAAAGCTATGTATGGATCCTGCCTCCACTAGTTCACTCTCCAGACTGTTCCACTTCCTGACAAATCTATGACTGAAGAAATACTTCCTAACATCTCTTGACTCATCTGAGTCTTCATCTTCTGGTTGAGACCCCTTGTTGCTGTGCCCCATCTCTGAAACATTCTTTCCCCTACCCACTTTGTCAATTCCCTTCCTTGAAACCGTGCTGGTTATCGTGTATAAGCTCATTCCTTTCTAGGTGACCCATCACTCTTCTCATAATCTTCTCCATGACTTTGCATACTATACACGTCAGTGACACTGGTCTGTAGTTTAATGCTTCCTGTCTGTCTCCTTTCTTGAAAACTAGGACTACATTTGTTGTTTTCCACACCTCAGATAGTTGCCCAGTTTCAACAGTGTTGAAGATTGTTGGTAGTGGCATCAGTGCTTCTGCTCCCTCTCATAGCTCCCAGGGAGAGATGTTCAATCCCATCACCTTTGAGGTATCTCACTTAGTAGCCTCTTCGCTTCCTTCTCAGTAATTTAGGTGCCTTATCGTACTTATGTGTCCTGTGTGATGGAATATGACAGTGGAACACCATCCTGTGTGATGGAATATGACAGTGGAACACTATCCTGTGTGATGGAATATGACAGTGGAACACCATCCTGTGTGATGGAATATGACAGTGAAACACCATCCTGTGTGATGGAATATGACAGTGGAACACCATCCTGTGTGATGGAATATGACAGTGGAACACCATCCTGTGTGATGGAATATGACAGTGAAACACCATCCTGTGTGATGGAATATGACAGTGGAACACCATCCTGTGTGATGGAATATGACAGTGGAACACCATCCTGTGTGATGGAATATGACAGTGGAACACTATCCTGTTTGATGGAATATGACAGTGGAACACTATCCTGTGTGATGGAATATGACAGTGGAACACCATCCTGTGTGATGGAATATGACAGTGGAACACCATCCTGTGTGATGGAATATGACAGTGGAACACCATCCTGTGTGATGGAATATGACAGTGGAACACTATCCTGTTTGATGGAATATGACAGTGGAACACTATCCTGTGTGATGGAATATGACAGTGGAACACCATCCTGTGTGATGGAATATGACAGTGGAACACCATCCTGTGTGATGGAATATGACAGTGGAACACCATCCTGTGTGATGGAATATGACAGTGGAACACTATCCTGTTTGATGGAATATGACAGTGGAACACTATCCTGTGTGATGGAATATGACAGTGGAACACTATCCTGTGTGATGGAATATGACAGTGGAACACTATCCTGTGTGATGGAATATGACAGTGGAACACTATCCTGTGTGATGGAATATGACAGTGGAACACCATCCTGTGTGATGGAATATGACAGTGGAACACTGTCCTGTGTGATGGAATATGACAGTGGAACACTATCCTGTGTGATGGAATATGACAGTGGAACACTATCCTGTGTGATGGAATATGACAGTGGAACACTATCCTGTGTGATGGAATATGACAGTGGAACACCATCCTGTGTGATGGAATATGACAGTGGAACACTATCCTGTGTGATGGAATATGACAGTGGAACACCATCCTGTGTGATGGAATATGACAGTGGAACACCATCCTGTGATAGCAACACACTGCGGATGTTCCCACTATATAACTGCGAACCCTTGGCAACCCACACCTCCCATGAAGGCTTCCATACATACAATAACAATGTATAAATCATACTTGGTATTGTAAATAAAGATAAGATTTCTTCGGATTTTTAACCCCGGAGGGTTAGCCACCCAGGATAACCCAAGAAAGTTAGTGCGTCATCAAGGACTGTCTGTCTTATTTCCATTGGGGTCCTTAATCTTGTCCCCCAGGATGCGACCCACACCAGTCGACTAACAACCCAGGTACCTATTTGCTGCTAGGTGAACATAACAACAGGTGTAAGGAAACACATCGAAATGTTTCCACCCGCCGGGAATCGAACCCGGGCCCTCCGTGTGTGAAGCGAGAGCTCTAGCCACCAGACCACCGGGACACCTGTATTGCTTATTTTGTGTGTATTGTCCAAGGAAGACCTAATACAAGACTGTGTTTTGTTAGGTCTTATAACAGCAGTGAAGAAACTGCGTCTGTGTGTGTGTGCAGCCCAGCAAGACCTAAATTATAGCCCACAAGAACCCGAATTATAGCAACTCCAGGACTTGAATTATAGCAACTCAAGTACCTGAATTATAACACTAAAGGACCCGAATTTTAGCACACCGGGACCTGAATTATAGCAACACAAAGACCTGAATTATAGCAACACAAAGACCTGAATTATAGCAACACAAAGACCTGAATTATAGCAACACAAGGACCTAAATTATAGCAACACAAAGACCTGAATTATAGCAACACAATGACCTGAATTATAGTACTCCAGAACCTGAATTATAGCAAAACAAAGACCTGAATTATAGAAACACAAAGACCTGAATTATAGCAACACAAAGACCTGAATTATAGCGATACAAGGACCTGAATTCAGTCACTCAGCTGGATTAGCACCAGACTGGAGGCAGCTTCCTCCCTCAGGACCTGAGATGATTGTGAGAGTGCTAAACCCGCAGGGGAGGCGGGGCCCCCCAGGGCCCCTGAGTCATCCAACAACATGGCACTTAAGATGTCACCCCCGAGCCTCAGGGGGCCCCCTGGGATGGCCCCCCAGGGGCTCAGGGGGAGGGAGAGAGACTTTACTGTTAGTATCTGTTGTTTTATTGTTGTTATTTATGCTTGTTATTATTGATGCTTTATTGTTATTGATGCTTTATTGTTATTGATGCTTTATTGTTATTGATGCTTTATTGTTATTGATGCTTTATTGTTATTTATGCTTTATTGTTATTGATGCTTTGTTATTGATGCTTTCTTATTGATGCTTTGTTATTATTGATGCTTTATTGTTATTGATGCTTTATTATTTATGCTTTATTGTTATTGATGCTTTGTTATTATTGATGCTTTATTGTTATTGATATTTTATTGTTGTTATTGATGCTTTGTTATTATTGATGCTTTATTGTTATTATTGATGATTTATTGTTATTATTGATGATTTATTGTTATTATTGATGATTTATTATTGCTTTATTGTTATTATTGATGATTTATTATTGCTTTATTTTATTATTGATACTTTATTGTTATTATTGATGCTTTATTTTATTACTGATGATTTGTTGTTATTGATGCTTTATTGTTAATATTGACGCTTTATTATTGATGCTTTATTGTTAGTTTTTAATGCTTTATTGTTAGTTACTGATGCTTTATTAGTATCTGAAGCTTTGTTATTGATACTTTATTGTTAGTTATACTTTGTTATTACTGACGCTTTATTGTTAGTTCCTGATGTTTTATTGTTAGTATCCGATGCTTTATTGTTTTATTAATATTTGTTGCTTTACTGTTATTATTGATGCTAAGTTGTTAGTATCTGATGCTTTATTATTTGTTAGCTTATTATCGATACCCCATTGTTAGTTACAGATATTTCATAGTTATTGATGCTTTATTGTTAGTTATTATTGATTTATTATCAGTTATTGGTGGTTACTGGCCTTATTATTAGTTACTCGTGCTTTATTAATAGTATCTGATGCTTTTTGTTAATGCTTTATTGCTTGATACCTTTGCATTATTAATTACTGATGCTTTATTTTTAGTTATTGATGCTTTATTGCAATTATTGATATGCTTTATTTGATACTTTATTGTTATTATTAATGCTTTAGTGTTAGTTACTAATGCTTTCTTAGTTGTTGATGCTTTATTAGTAGTAGTGATACTTTATTATTAGTTACTAATGCTTTATTGCCTCGGTCACACTCCAACAGCACTTTGTCACAAATGATAATCACACACGCAGAGGCTCTAACAGACCACAGCGGTGCCCAGGAAAACCCGAGGAGGGAAAATGACAAATCACTGGGTCAGTGGCGTCGCTAGGGTTGGTGGCACCCGGGGCGGAATTTTGGGTGTCACCCGGGGCGGCATCTTTGGTGTCACCCGGGGCGGAATCTTTGGTGGCACCCGGGGCGGAATCTTTGGTGTCACCCGGGGCGGCATCTTTGGTGTCACCCGGGGCGGAATCTTTGGTGTCACCCGGGGCGGCATCTTTGGTGTCACCCGGGGCGGAATCTTTGGTGTCACCCGGGGCGGAATCTTTGGTGTCACCCGGGGCGGAATCTTTGGTGTCACTCGGGGCGGAATCTTTGGTGTCACCCGGGGCGGCATCTTTGGTGTCACCCCCATGAAATACAAGAGCGGGGGGGATGGGGGGAGTAAACTCCAGTGACGTCACTACTGCATGACCAGTGACGTTACTACTGCATGACCAGTGACGTCACTACTGCATGACCAGTGACGTCACTACTGCATGACCAGTGACGTCACTACTGCATGACCAGTGACGTCACTACTGCAAGACCAGTGACGTCACTACTGCATGACCAGTGACGTCACTACTGCATGACCAGTGACGTCACTACTGCATGACCAGTGACGTCACTACTGCATGACCAGTGACGTCACTACTGCATGATCAGTGACGTCACTACTGCAAGACCAGTGACGTCACTACTGCATGACCAGTGACGTCACTACTGCATGACCAGTGACGTCACTGCTGCGACGTCACTGACCAGTGACGTCACTACTGCATGACCAGTGACGTCACTACTGCATGACCAGTGACGTCACTACTGCATGACCAGTGACGTCACTACTGCATGACCAGTGACGTCACTACTGCATGACCAGTGACGTCACTACTGCATGACCAGTGACGTCACTACTGCATGACCAGTGACGTCACTACTGCATGACCAGTGACGTCACTACTGCATGACCAGTGACTAATGTTTAGCAATGAGAACGTTTTAGGGCCATAAACCGAACAGGAGAATACTTCTCAACTTTATTAATGATAAAATAAATAATCGTAGTAATATTGAGGAAACATAAACTTAAATACCACTTTGAGTACAGGCAACAGATCCTACATTTATTCATCTTTAACAATCCAAAAAAAAAAAAACTTGAAAAATAAAGAAAAACATTGCAATATCAGAGAAACACTAGTTCCAATTTGACTGAGTACAGGTAACTTCTCAATGAATCAGATCTTACACTTCCTTTCCTTCAGTCCTGAAAAATCATCTATCACATCATCAAAATCAATTATTTTCCCTATATAGGCCTATTTGTACTCTGTAATCATATAATAGGCTATATAGAAACGAAGGATTCTTATGTTGGTGCAGCAATGTTTTGTGCATTAGTGTCACCTTCTTTAGAAATGTTCAAGATATGTCAAAGTATTTTATCCACAGTGGTATATTACAGACCATTCTGGAAAAATACACTGACTTTGCTCCCTGTAAATAAAGCATTACCACGTGTGTGTGTGTGTGTGTATGTGTGTGTGTGTGTGTGTGTACTCACCTAGTTGTACTCACCTAGTTGTGGTTGCAGGAGTCGAGTCAAAGCTCCTGGCCCCGCCTCTTCACTGGCCGCTACTGGGTCACTCTCCCTGCGCCATGAGCTTTATCATACCTCTGCTTAAAGCTATGTATAGAGCCTGCCTCCACTACATCGCTTCCTAAACTATTCCACTTCCCGACCACTCTGTGACTGAAGAAATACTTCCTAACATCTCTGTGATTCATCTGAGTCTTCAACTTCCAACTGTGTCCCCTTGTTGTTGTGTCCCATCTCTGGAACATTCTGTCTCTGTCCACTTTGTCAATTCCTCTCAGTATCTTATATGTTGTTATCATGTCCCCCCTATCTCTCCTGTCCTCCAGTGTCGTCAGGTCGATTTCCCTTAACCTCTCCTCGTAGGACATACCCCTTAGCTCCGGGACTAGTCTTGTTGCAAACCTTTGCACTTTCTCGAGCTTCTTCACATGCTTGGCTAGGTGTGGGTTCCAAACTGGTGCTGCATACTCCAGTATGGGCCTAACGTACACAGTGTACAGGGTCCTGAACGATTCTTTATTAAGATGTCGGAATGCTGTTCTTAGGTTTGCTAGGCGCCCATATGCTGCAGCAGTTATTTGGTTGATGTGCGCCTCAGGAGATGTTCCTGGTGTTATACTCACCCCAAGATCTTTTTCCTTGATTGAGGTTTGCAGTCTCTGGCCCCTAGGCTGTACTCCGTCTGCGGTCTTCTTTGCCTTTCCCCAATCTTCATGACTTTGCACTTGGTGGGGTTGAACTCCAGGAGCCAGTTTCTGGACCAGGCTTACAGCCTGTCCAGATCCCTTTGTAGTTCTGCCTGGTCCTCGTCCGATTGAATTCTTCTCATCAACTTCCCATCATCTGCAAACAGGGACACTTCGGAGTCTATTCCTTCCGTCATGTCGTTCACAAATACCAGAAACAGCACTGGTCCCAGGACTGACCCCTGTGGAACCCCGCTCGTCACCGGCGCCCACTCTGACACCTCGCCACGTACCATGACTCGCTGCTGTCTTCCTGACAGGTATTCCCTGATCCAATGTAGTGCCTTCCCTGTTACCCCTGCCTGGTCCTCCAGCTTCTGCACTAATCTCTTGTGTGGAACTGTGTCAAACGCCTTCTTACAATCCAATAATATGCAATCTACCCACCCCTCGCTCTCTTGCCTTATTGCTGTCACCCTGTCGTGTTAATTGCCATTTTGTCCTATGCACATGTCGATTGAAGGCTGGGCCTGTTGTGTGTGCGTGTGTATGTATATATGTGTGTGTATGTGTATGTGTGTGTGTGTATGTGTGTATGTAAGTGTGTATGTATATGTGTGTGTGTGTGACCCAACAATTAAAATTTGCACCAAGAACTCATTACAGTTGTGACCGGGTGTAGACTAGTGAATTGCTCATTGCGTTATAATTTGTTCATGATTGTAACCATGTATAAACGTAAGTAAGTAAATTTACTTACATGTTTCATTACCTTTGTAGCTTGTGAGTTCATTACCTTTGTAACTTGTGAGTTAATTACCTTTGTAACTTGTGAGTTCATTACCTTTGTAACTTGCTCAGCTATCAAAACTTTGGGGTCCAGTCCCTGGACCCATTATGTACCTCTGTAATCTTTTGACTACCGCCCACAGGATGGGTATGGGGTGCATAATAAAGATATCAAACTAACTTCTTTAGAGGCTCTATGGTGTCACCCCATAAATGGTGTCACCTGGGGCGACCCTCCCCCCCCTTACGACGCCACTGCACTGGGTACAGGACAACAGATAGAGAAGGGATTAAAGAAGGGAAAGCTGTCATGGAGGCAATTAAATCGGATCAAGAAATACAAAGAGAAATGCAGTGGGAGAATGAAAGGGAGAGGTCAGTCTTTGTTTATGGGCTCCAGGTTGTTGCAGGGGAAACTTACGAAACAAGAAAATAGGGAGAAAAGTGATTGAAAGTATCATGAAAGCACCAGGAGAGGACGACATGACCCAACTGACAAATTTTCTGAGAATAAGGGGGGGTTTACAAGGGGAAGAAACCAGCCAGTCAAAGTGATTTTCAAGGCAAAATCGGCACAAAACAGGATCCTGCAGGAGAAAGCATGCCTAAGGGACATATCAACATACAGGAAGGAGTACCTCGACTGCGACAGAACACGAGAAGGCAGAAACTGAAAGAGAGGGTACAAAGATGCAAGGAGAAAAGAGAGGCAAGGATGAAGATGGGCAGAAGAACCCAGACTCAGGAGGAAGAGCAAATACAACCTCCCTCAGAACCACCTACAGAAGGCCCTCAACCCCAACAACCCCAATGCAACCAAACAATCTAACCCAAAACCAACATGCTGCACCTACAGCCCCCACCACAAACTCCACCTTCACAGCAACCTCCCATAGTTACATGCCAGGTCTCCCACTTCCCCAACCCCACTGCTCATCAAAAACCAGTGGGGAGTTGAGGAAATGGAAGGAATAGACAGAATGGGTGAATGGGACTACATAATAGAAGCAATTCAGTCTGGGCCCTAAGGTGGTAATTGCAGTGATGTACAACCTGCCACAGAACTGCAGGAGGCCAAGACAAGAATAAGAGAGCAACAGAGCAATGGTGGACACACTAGCTGAGGTAGCCAGAAGGGCTCACATGGGTAGGGCAAAGTTACTAGTTATGGGTGATTTCAATCACAAGGAGATTGACTGGGAAAACTTTGAGCCAAATGGGGGACCCGAAACATGGAGCGCAAAGATGATGGATGTGGTACTGGAAAACATCATGCATCAACATGTTAGGGACACTACCAGAGAAAGAGGAGAGGATGAACCAGCAAGACTGGACCTCATATTCATCTTGAGTAGTTCGGACATTATTTTTTATTTTATTTACTGCTCTTCATGCAAGTATTTACTGCCCTTCAAGCAAGTATTTACTGTCCTTCAAGCAAGTATTTACTGCCCTTCAAGCAAGTATTTATTGCCTTCAAGCAAGCATTTACTATCCTTCAAGCAAGTATTTACTGCCTTCAAGCAAGTATTTACTGTCCTTCAAGCAAGCATTTACTGCCTTCAAGCAAGCATTTACTGTCCTTCAAGCAAGTGTTTACTGTCCATCAAGTAAGAACAATGGACAGAGCACTTACAATGCTCAGTGTATAAAATTTCTTCTAAATTCTTACAAAATATAAATTTTTTAAGAGGATAAATTCGGAGGTGGGAAGTACAGTGCCGGCACTCTGAAGGAGGGGTGTTAATGTTGCAGTTTTGTAGCTGTAGTGTAAGCACGCCTCTGGCAAGACAGTGATGGAGTGAATGATGACGAAAGTTTTTCTTTGTCAGGCCACCCTGCCTTGGTGGCCACCCTGCCTTGGTGGCCACCCTGCCCTGGTGGGAAATGGCCGATGTGTTAATAAAAAAAAATATATAAAATTTGGGATAAAATTAATACAAAACAATTATGCAAATTAATTTATTCAGATCCATATACAATATAGATATATGTATGCATATATGTATATGTAAATGAATGTATGTGCGCACATGCACGTCGTTTGTGTATGCATGTTTGTGTGTGTGTTAGTGTGTGTGTGTGTGTGTGTGTGTACTCATCTATCTGTACTCACTTATTTGTGGTTGCAGGGGTCGGGACACAGCTCCTGGCCCCGCCTCTTCAATGATCGCTACTAGGTCCTCTCTCTCCCTGCTCCATGAGCTCTGTCATACTTCGTCTTAAAACTATGTATGGTTCCTGCCTCCACTACCTCACTTGCCAGACTATTCCACTTCCTGACAACTCTGTGACTGAAGAAATACTTCCTAACATCCCTTTGACTCATCTGAGTTTTCAACTTCCAATTGTGACCCCTTGTTTCTGTGTCCCCTCTCTGGAACATCCTGTCTCTGTCCACCTTATCTATTCCTCGCAGTATTTTATGTCGTTATCATGTCTTCCCTAACCCTCGTGTGTGTGTGCATATGTGTGTGTGTACTCACCTAGTTGTGGTTGCAGGGGTCGAGTCAAAGCTCCTGGCATATGTGCATATGTGTGTGTGTATGCATATGTGGGTGTATGCATGTGTGCGTGTGCATGCACGCACATATGTTAAGTGAGGAGAGGCTGTATATACAGCCTCTCCTCATTTAGCAACGTACTTGTTTACCGACGCCTCGGACTTACAACAGGCTCTCTGACCAGTATTCATAACTAAATAATGTATATTAGAGCTGATTTCCTCTATTCTGTTTATTTCAATATAGAGTACACTACTGTATAAATATTTAAAAATATACCAGAAATGTTATAAATGGTGCAGAGGTGACATTAAAACAATATCACTACCATTCTCCTCACTTAGCGACGAATTCATTTAACGACATGGTCATAAAAACAGAACTCTGTCGTTAATTGAGGAGAGGCTGTATTACTATTACTATCACTTGTGTGAGAAGTTACCTGAGTGCTAAGAATTAATTGATATCTTACCAAACAATGGAAAAAAATAACAGGGAACAGGTGGGGATTTGAATCTATGGCGAGTAAGTCCTATAACTGCAGGCCAGTGCATTAACCACTCGTGGTTAGTCTGCAGTAGTATTATTACGATTCTGTGAGTCGAGTTACTAAACAGTGGAATGGTGAGAGTAGTTGTGTGTTCATGTATTGGTGGGTTGAAGGCAAAATGTCCACTGATAGAGTAATACAGAGGATGATACAGTAATATAGACAATCATAAGCACAACAAGCTTTTTATCACTCAATGTTTTATTAAAAAGTCACTTTGGAAAACCTTTGTCTCCGAGTGAAACGTTACTTAATTTTATGCTGTGTTTTGTCTTCATATTACCTGACACTTGTGTATCACACACATTATATTTTGCAATCCTAATGACATTATTATGACTAACCAGCTATTTACATTTCTCTAATAATGAAAGTCTTTTGGCATTAAATAACCCTCAGTAGATAATCCCCCATTACATACACAGAAAGTGCTAAACCCGTATGGTTCTCTCAGATTCAAAGAACTCTGAAAAAACAAACATGATGCGCAATAACCCGAAAGAACAGTTACGGCAAGCCACACTGGGAGACTTCAACAAATTTTGTAACAATAATAACCTCTAACTACTATAAAGTGTTGCTTATTATTGTCAACACCAAACAAAAGCTCAACCCTGAAAACATGTATTTAATTATGTCAAGAACACAAAAGTCACGATAATGTGGCTGGAACAAGTCACCAAAATGTGTGTTGAAAGTGATATAAAATACTGACAAGTTAATGAGTAAGACACATGTGCAACAGTTGTGTCTTTATGGTTGAAATGTTTCACCTATGAGGTAGGCTTCTTCGGTCAGATACAGAGAATGGATTGTAGGCAGTAGAAGTGACTAGGTAAAGATGATGTAATCAGTCCATCAACCTTGTAGAAATAGTTTGAGGTGGTCATTTCCTCAGCCTGGAGAAGAGTTCAGCTGCATGAAGCTTCATGCAGCTGAACTCTTCTTCAGGCTGAGGGACTGACCACCTCAAACTATTTCTACAAGGTTGATGGACTAATTACATCATCTTTACCTAGTCAATTCTACTGCCTACAATTCATTCTCTGTATCTAACTGAAGGTGAAATATTTCAACCATAACGACACCCAACTGTTGTACATGCGTCTTTCTCATCAATTCACCAAAAACCAGCACTAAAGAGACCAATGTTATGGTGACGTTCAGGTCTGTCCTGGACCAGTCATGAGGTCCTCTTCTAAGTGCCACTTTTTGGCGACCTATATATAATGTTCATGGGGAAGTAATGCACTCACTGGGGATAATAAAGCACCTGGGGAATGTAAGGTGTTTAGGTTTGGCTCAAGGAAGGACACAAAAGCTCCAGTTCCATTCATCGGGAGGAAAAGATTAACACCATTTGCATAGAGGAACATTTCTTGCCATGTACCTGATGCACATACAAAGCATGTCAATAAAAATTCTTCGCTCTGCAAACTGTGTCAATCTTCTTCATGTGTCAGCAATGTTCCCTGGGTCTTCATACTAAGATCAAGAAACCTGCTTTCCTGGTTCCCGGTATCTGCGTGCCTCTGGCAAGATGGTGATAGTGTGAATGATGGTGGAAGTGTTTCTTTTTCGGGTCACCCTGCCTCAGTGGGAGACAGCCAGCGTGTTTAAAAAAAAAAATAGCTACTTGATTCTTGATGCAAGAAAATAATTCCTAACTCTCCCTAGCTGTTTCCACTTGTCATGGAAAGGAAATTGTCTCATCAAGAACAGTTAACTTATCATTAATTCCAACTGTCTTTTTAATTTCCCATGTCTGTGGACAAGTAATTTATCTACTTTGAGTCTGATTGCTGGTCCATAACATAACAGTGTAATTTGACACAAAGGCAGGCATGCATGGCATGGTTTGATCCTCGGTACGGGTGGAAACATTTGGCATGTTTCCTTAAGACACCTGCTGTCCCTGTTCACCTAGCAGTAAGTAGGTACCTGGGTGTTAGCCGACTGCTGTAGGTCACATCCTGGGAACAAAATTAATCAAAGTTGCCCGAAATGTTGTGCATAACCAGGGGCTTTCTATATAGTATATCACTGATGTCAGCTATGGTCTGTATAAGTTGTATCATGTACTTGTAGAAATAAAGATTATTATTATTACCATTATTATTATACACAGACTAGCAGCACATAGCAAAAATTTTCAGCTGAGAAAAGACTGCCGAATCTTTACCTAAGGCTTATAAAAGCTGAATACAGTATTTTATTACAGTACACTGTATATAAAGACAAATATAATAGATACAGTAGTAATAATCAAGGCTTCTGTAGACAGACACATTTTTATAATGAGATTTTTCTAGACATTCTTAAAAAATCATCTCATGGTGCAAACAATACCTCAATAAATGTTTAAAACATCTTGAGAGTTTATACTTCGCTACCAAATAGCAACAATAACGATGGCCATGAAGAGAAGAGCTATCACAATCCAGTATGCTGAAAAAAATAAAAGACAAATTTTACTAGTTTTATTATGATGATTATACTTCAAAAAGAAGTATTAAACTTGTGTGGGTTCCCATGACACAAGGGTATCTAACACTTCTTAACCCTTAAACTGTCCAAACATAGATCTACATTCACGTGTGTGTAGCGCTCCGAACGTAGATCTACGTTTTTCTTTACATGCTTTCAAATGGAGAAAATAAAGGTTGGAGTGCTACGCATGTGAATGTAGATTTACGTTTGGACAGTTTAAGGGTTAAAAACATTCAAATGCAATTCTTAAATTCTTCAGTTCTCTGACATGCTGAACCAAGTACAGTGGTCCCTCGGTTTTCGCCGAAAATTCGTTCCAGAATGCTGCTCAAGTGCCATTACCGAACGAATTTACTTCCTTAAGAAATAATGTCACGTAGGTTAGTCTATTTCAGACCCCCAAAAATACACTTGCAACAGCACTTATGAAAATACACTTACATAAATGTTCGAGTTTGGAGATGCACGATAACCGAGGGACCACTGTACAGTGGTACCTCGAGTTACGATGGTCCCCAAAATCGCCCTTTTATGTAAGTTTATTTTTTTAAATGCTTTTGTAAGTATATTTTTGGGGGTGTAAAAGGACTAGTCTATTTTACATTATTCCTTATGGGGATAAATTCGTTTGGTAATGGCACTTGAACAGCATTCTCGAACGAAAAAATATCGTAACTCGAGGTACCACTGTAGTATTAAAACAATTAAATACAGCTGACCCTTGAACAACATGGGTTTGAACTGTGTGAATCCACTTATACGTGGATTTTTTCAAGAAGTACAGTGGTCCCTCGGTTTTCGCTGAAAATTCGTTCCAGAATGCTGCTCAAGTGTCATTACCGAACGAATTTACTTCCTTAAGAAATAATGTCACGTAGGTTAGTCTATTTCAGACCCCCAAAAATACACTTGCAACAGCACTTACGAAAATACACTTACATAAATGTTCGAGTTTGGAGATGCACGAAAACCGAGGGACAACTGTATAAGCACTACACATCATGGAAAAAAGGAAAGACAGGTTAATCACTGGAGACAGAAGACAACAATCATAGCTCTGTTTCTGAAGCTAAAAACAGGCAACCACTATTAAATACTGATTATCTCCACACACACATACACACATGAATTATTTATTTTACAATGTTTTTATACAACACCGGTCATCTCTCACTGAGGCAGGGTGACCAGAAAAGGAAGAAATGATAGTTTTTCTTATTTTTACATTTAGTAATTTATACAGAAGAAGGGGTTACTAGCCCCTTGCTCCCAGCATTTTAGTCACCTCTTATGAGATGCATTGTTACAGAGGAAAGATTCTTCTCCACTTACGGTCATATATTATTTTATATTTCTATGTACAGTATTTCGTTACTTACGCCACGTCCTCGACTTTTCTGTTACAACAGAGATCTGGCCTGTTTCATCCACAATGCGGTTCTGCGTGTTATCAGTCCGGTCGGCAATCTCATCCAGTAACTCTGTTCAAGACATAAAATAAATCAATAATCAGAGTTCAAACAAATGATAAGACTCAGCTCTCTTCCAGTGTAATTGCAGAAACAACTAACTTGGTTTAAACCCTTAACTGTCCAAATGTAGATCTCGTTCTTACAGCTAGCGCTCCAAACGTAGATCTAAGTTTTATTTTTCCTGCTTTCAAATTTGGCATGATTGACCTGAGACGCCAGGTCATTATAGAATGGGTCTTAACACTTGGTGTGCGCAGTATTAAAAAAATCTGGGACCACTTAGTACCTTGTGGGAGCACCAGTTCAATTGAGTGCCAGCTAGAGCAAACAGCATGGCAAACACCAGGGATTCACTGATGCCATGTCATATTAACACTCCCCTTTTAAGAGGAAAGTGATGCTGACCCTGAGTTTAGCCACAAGTGGTCGAGGAAATATAAAAAACCTCGATAATAATCCATATGCAACATTTGTGCAACATCCTGTCATTTCTGATACCACTGGTAGTGTCATCCTGCCAGAATGTCCTATAACCTATGTCCTAAGAGAAACAATTCGGGAACATGTGTAATATGTGTTTGGTAGGCCGGCTGACTGGGTGGCTGGCTGGGTGGCTGGCTGGCTGGCTGGCCGGCCGGCTGCTGGGTGGGTGGGTGGCTGGCTGATTGACTTTGGCTGTCTCTATCTCCGTCTGTCTTTGTCTATCCCTGTCTCACAGGTACACATAAATACAGTAATTATTCAAAGTGTAAATTAAGTAGGATAACCCAAAAAATCCAGACAAAGTGCTATACTGTGCTTGTAGATCTAAGGCATAATAAGCATGACTGGCAAGTAATATGCATTTTCACTCATTCAGGAATCGAATCAGACGTGACAATTCTGCATCGAGTGTAATACCTGATGGTTCTTGAGCCACTCTCTGAGATAGAAAGAGAGACAAGCAGACAGAGACACAGGAAGACAGATATAAAGACAGATAAGAGGAGACAGAGATAAACAGAGACACAGACAGACAGACAGGTAGACATACAGACATGTTTATGTGTAACAGTGAAAACAAATAAAGCCAAGGCAGTGCACGATCATCAAATGTCATTCCACTGCTGCACTGTCAGCAGTGGAGTGACACTCATTGTACTCCCACATGTCCAAAAACATTGCCTCAAGTTTCAATGTGTGCTGTGTATAAGTAGCCCAACATTTCCTGTCCTCAAGTCTCACTGTGTGCTGTGTATAAGTAGCCCATCATTTGCTGCCAATCAATTGTACCAAACAATATCTCAGTACACTGTGTCCTCTAGCACCAAAATGGTGAGTGTAATGTGGGCTTTGTACAACACATTGTCCCATAACTGTTTGTAATTATTTTTATATATAAATATTTGATTTGAAGGGACTTGGGAAAACAAGTTAGCCAGGACTTGAGTCCTGGAGGGAAGTACAGTGCCTGCACTCTCAAGGAGAGTGGAGATATTTGTAGTTTGGAGGGGCATCTGAACTGTAGCATCAGCGTGCCTCTGTCAAGATAGTGATGGAATGAATGATGATGAAAGTGTTTCTTCTTTTTTGGGTCACCCTGTCTTGGTGGGAAATGACCAGTGTTGTATTATAAAACAAAATTTTATTTTACAATGAATGATAATACTGTACCAACAGAAATGTAAAGTCTATAATTCAAGAATGAAAAAAATGAAAAAAAAATTCATAATCACAAAATGAAGAATCAAGATTGACTGAACTAAATCAATATAGATACATCGCCTAAATTATTATTTTAAAGCAATGTGATGATATTTATGACTACTACCTCATAATATACAGTGGACCCCCGAGTAACGAGCACCCCGAAAATCGTAGAATTATGTAAGTATAATATTGTAAGTGCTTTTGTAAGTGTATTTTTGGGGGTCTGAAATGGACTAACCTACTTGACATTATTTCTTAAGGGAGTAAATTTGTTCAGTAATGGCACTTGAGAAGGCTTCTGGAATGAATTTTGCTCGTTACTCGGGGGTCCACTGTACTTGAATTGTAATTTGAGTAAACTTATTATCTGCTATAAATAAAAACTAATGCTTAACTATAACAAACTTGATCAATTTCTCTAGTATTAATTAGTCTATAAGCCATTAGATTTAGTCTGCCCATAATACCATGGCATGATAGTGGCTCTCTTTGCACTGCAATTCATAATCGTAATTACAAAATCTCGCTGTAAACTTGCAATGAAATAAAAATATTATTATTATTATATTATTATTATTAATTGCTGTCCGTCATAAAACTAGATATAATACAAATAATAGTAATTAGACATGGAGACAGTGAGGAAAACTGCTTCCACCAAACACAAAACAATCAACTGTAATTAAAGAAGAGAAAGAGAGTTGGTAAAACATCTTGCACTTACCATTGTGCTCATCTACCTCTGTACCAATAGCTGAGGCAATTCTCTTTTGCTGAGATACTACCTGAGACAACACCTCAAGACCAGATTCTTGTTCTGTAATCAAAACAAAAAATATAATGTAGTCATTCTCTGAGTGAACAAAAGAATTTTTTGCCTCAACAGCTGTCTCCTGCCAAGGCAGGGTGACCCAATGAAGAAAACTCATTTACCATCATTTATTCAACTGCTGTCTATCAAGAAGTGTGTTGATATCACAGTTCATTACCCTCAGACTACTACATCCCCACCCCTCCTTCAGAGTGTAGTAACTGCCCTTCCCACCTTCAGGACTCAAGTCAAGCTAACTGGTTTTCCTGAATACAGTGGACCCCCGAGTTTTGAACGCCTCCCAACTCGACCTATTATGTAAGTTTATTATTGTAAGTGCTTTTGTAAATGTATTTTTGGGGGTCTGAAATGGACTAATCTAATTTACATTATTCGTTATGGGAATAAATTCGTTCGGTAACAGCACTTGAACAGCATTCTGGAACGAAGAATGTTCGATTTCTGGGGGTCCACTTTACTTTCATAAAGTTACTTTACTCACATTCCAACAGCATATCCATTATAAACCACTTGTCTCCATTCACTCCTATCTAACACACATACAAGCCTGCTGGATGCTCAAGCCCCTAAAACTCAGTCTCTTTAACCCCTACCCTACAAAAAGAGTCCCAATTAGCCGAGGAGTGAGACATGGTGAACAAGGCGTACTAAAATGGTGCTCCCACAAGGCACCACTGGGTCTCCAATTTTTTTCCTACTGCGCACACTGACCACGCAGACCCATTCTCTCACATCTAGGCCTACCAGCCTTTTCCCGCTTGAATTGAGGGTGCTAGAATTTACGCGTACTAGTACGTCACCAACCCTGGCACGTTAGACGTACTAGTACATCAAAAACCCTGAAAGGGTTAAATCAGGAATTATTTTATTATTTATTTATACAGACCTGCAAAGGCTCCATTTTCAGTTACTATGATCATGAATTCATCTTATCCACTTATTCTTGTTCATTCTACAATGCACAACAATGGTTAAATTATTGAATAAAAAAGGTATACACAGACCTCACAAGCCTAATGCTTGTGAATTTATCTTGTACAATATGTGACTTATTATTGATGGTACATAATACAAACTAGATGAAGAATAAGACACCTGTGCAACACTTGGGTATCTTTATTGAAGAAATGTTTCACCTGCACAAGAGGCTTCTTCAGTTGAATGCAACACTGGAGACAGCAGTGGTAATTTTGACGTGATCAGTCCCTCACCCTTGTTGGGCGACAGACTGATCATGGTGAGGTCTGTCCCTCATGCCTGAAGCATAGGCATGAGCCCAGACTGTACATCAATGGTATTATATACTGACAATTATGCTAACAAGATACTGTCTCCAACGTTGTATTCCCCCATATTTGACTAAAGAAGATTGTCGTGCAGTCAAAACATTTCATCAAAGATACCCAGATGTTGTGTGTCACATTCTTCAGTATGTGAGATCACTTTTATTACTCAGGCACAATTCATTTATTTAGTTTCTTAAAGAATAAAGAGGCACAATAAAGTGACTGGAACAATACACAAATTACCCACTCCAGGTAGAGGAGAGTGAAACTAATGACGACATTACTGTCAATGTGATGAAAGAAGTCCAGTGACTACTGCATTGTAAAAATAAAAGCAAAATGTCTTCTTCCACTTAAGTCATTCATTTCAAGCATATACAATAAATCTGCCTGGTCTCAGATCAGATAATCTATATTTGAAGGGATATATTATAAGACTAAGAACTATTAAGAAACACACACAAGCAATTGAAGTGAATATTAAATGTAAATAGATATTTTCAATATATACTGCCATCTTACATGTTCATGAGACAGAAAGAAAAATACCAGCAGTTCTCCCAATACAAACAATACCCCTTCACATGACAGGATGGTGGGAGGAAGGGGTTAGTAACCCCTTCTGTATAAATTATTACATGTAAAAAGAAGAAAAACTTTAGTTTCTCATTTTTTGGGTCACCCTGCCTCAGTGGGAGACTGCCACTGCATTAAAATATAAAAAAATGACAGGATGGTAGTACCTTTGCATGGAGAAAACACCATATGTAGTATGCCATCAATTGTACCAGATGATATACAAGAAACAAACGACCTTCTTTTCCAAAAGAACATTTATATAAAATCACCTTGAAGTAAGCGTTGCTGCTGCTGACGTAATTCATCTGTGCTGAGGTCAGCACTGCTGTCCTCTCTGTCATCCTCCACACCCCAGCCTGAGGCTACATTCTCAGCTGGTCCTACTGACTGGTATTTTCTCCTAAAAAAAGAGATATGTCAATTAGTGTAAATTATTTACATTCCAATTACAGTCTAAATAGCACAATTTTTTTTGCAAAATGAAATTGAAAGACATTTAAAACTAAATGGCACGTGGAAAAACCTTGCAGGAGGGCCAAATATATACAGCTCCAACTTTTTGGTGTTCCATGTTTCTGGGGGCTTTTAATTGAGCCATTATTCATTATGTTTTGTGCTTTTACCACTTTTCCGTCATTATCGCCATTTTCTTATAACAGTTGCATATGGGAAGGACAAACGGCATCATATTTTAAGGTAAGTATTGTGTATTTGACCTTTTTATCTGTTTTATGTATAGCTGTATAGAGCACTTAATACAGTGGACCCCCGAGTTTTGATCACCTCAAAACTCGAACAATTATGTAAGTGTATTATTGTAAGTGCTTTTGTAAGTGTATTTTTGGGGGTCTGAAATGGACTAACGTATTTTACATTATTCCTTAAGGGAGCAAATTCGTTCGGTAATGGCACTTGAAGAGCCTTCTGGAACGAATTATTGCCAAAACTCGGGGGTCCACTGTACAGTGGTCCCTCGATTTTCGTGCATCTCCAAACTCGAACATTTATGTAAGTGTATTTTCGTAAGTGCTGTTGCAAGTGTATTTTTGGGGTCTGAAATAGACTAACCTACGTGACATTATTTCTTAAGGAAGTAAATTCGTTCGGTAATGGCACTTGAGCAGCATTCTGGAACGAATTTTCGGTGAAAATCGAGGGACCACTGTATATGATAGTGTAAACACGTTATCAGGCATTTTAGAAACATTCAATAATGAAAAAATGCTTTTTTTCATCTGCCAGCAATTTTCACTCATTGTTTGGGGTCTCTAACCTTAGGAGCTGTATGAACGGGGCTTGTCTGTATGCGCTATTCAATTTTCTGAAGCTATTTTTCAACCCCACTTACAAAAAATTCAATCATATACAAAAGTGTCATAAGAGCCAACTGTACATCAATTTTTAAAATCAATTTATAACCTAAGCCACAAATAGAAAAAGAGTGATTATGTTTATCTCTCACTCTCACTATAGTTTTATATTAATAAGCATCATTTCCATACATCATAAAGACTAGGGTATGCAGGAAAGAGATATTGTACAAATGGACAAGAAATATCAATGTACATCTCCATAAAAAATAAAATAAAATTCCTAAAACATAGACAATTTCCTGCCATCATAAGGTGATCTGAAGAGGGAAACACACTTATCAATACCCTAGCTGTCATTCCAGAAATAAACAGGCATTAAAATTAATGCGCTAAACCACAACATTCCCATCCATCTTTCAGAACTGTACTTCTCATCTCCAAGACTTTAGTCTGGCTAACTAATTTCCCTTAATCATTTCATAAGTGCTACCTTGCTCACACTCCAACAGCACATCAAGTCATAAAAACCATCTGCCTCCACTCACTTCAACCTCACTGTACTATATATTTACAACCATCTATGAGACTGTATATAAAACCACTCATTTTGTCATTGGCTTATTAATCTTAAGTTACGTATTCTTAAGTTTGTCCGAAATGCTCTGCATATTGAGGGGCTTTCTTCATGCACACTTAAATGTCATTCTCCTCTGTACAAACATTGTAGCATACTGAAATAAAGCATATTGTCTTAATATCCTCACACAAGCCTGTAGGACATTTAAGCCCTTAGCACTTAACCCCTCCTCCCTCTAACCCTTCCTGGGATGTCTCCTACCCCTATAATACTGACTCATTGAAATCCATATGTGCTTTCTTCAGGGAACTTTGAAATTTTTCACAAAGGCGTATTCGTCTTTCACGTTCTGCTGGCGTTAAATCTCGTAATTCCCAGTCGTCCAGTCTTGCAATCAGCTCATCTACTTGCTTTTCTACCTGTAAAAATAACCCTAAATTAGCATTAAAAAAAATAACAAGTTCCAATAAATACTTGTTACAAACAACATCCTGGTATAATAAACCCTCTAATTAATGGATTAATAGGGATGGGGGTGTACGATAGTGCCAGTTATCCAGAAATTCCAAATACAGTCTGTAATACAAAATTAATTTTTTGTGATTGTCCAGTTGTCTTCTGAACCAGTGGACTTGGTGCACTAGTTCAGAAGACAACTGGACATTAAGAATACTGTATGAGTACAGTGGACCCTCGGTTTTCGTTCACCTCCAAACTCAAACAATTATTTAAGTGTATTTTCGTAAGTGCTTTTGTAAGTGTATTTTTGGGGGTCTGAAATGACTAATCTAATTTACATTTGTCCTTATGGGAACAAATTCATTCGGTAACGGCACTCAAACAGCATTCTGGAAAGAATTTTCAACGAAAACCGAGGGTCCACTGTACTATTGTAACCTGTTGTATGTACTACAGTGCAATATGTACTGTATAATAATTTTATAGTACTGTGCTGTACTTAATTTACAGTATATTTTACTTACATTTTCCTCGGTGAAGAGACAAATGTAAACTACCACAACTGATGGTGGAGACTCAGAGTAACTTTTATTCTGAGTTAGAGATGTAAAGCTCTACTAGTGAAAATAAAGAAGATGGTTGAGAAGATGTAGATGGTTGAGAAGACATAGATGGTAGAGAAGACATAGATGGTAGAGAAGACACAGATGGTTGAGAAGACATAGATGGTAGAGAAGACATAGATGGTAGAGAAGACACAGATGGTTGAGAAGACGTGTCACTGAGACCCCAGACTCAATCTTCTCTATTAGTTCAAGTTTCTCTTTAACACTGAGAGCCACAAGTTTCCTCATGGCCCCACCACTTGCTTTACAAGTCAATGTTAACTGCACTGTACTTAATATGTTAATAAAGTCACACAAAACATTCTAAATCAAGGAAAAATTAAGATTGAATGGCAAGTGCATGCATGAGAGAGCACAATAAACTGGTTTGGGTGGCCTACGACTCAGTGAAAACAGACAGGTCCTGGATGTAGCCACCATGGCCCATATCAGACAAATATCAGAGTCGCTGGACTTTGTCCACTGCTTCAGATGATAACTTGACAATACTGATAGGGACAAAATCCAAGATTGCAAACCTTTTCCATTTTGTCTGATACTTCTTATGTCTGTCTGACCAATTTTTTGCTCCAAAATTGATTACTGGCAGGGTTTATTGTAATTTATATTATTATTATAATTATAAAATTAATTAATGAAAGGGTTTACTGTAGTTTATATTATTATTATTATTATAATTATAACTAAGTGCTACACCCATAAGGGTCATGGAGTGTACTTTATATTACTGTGGCCTTTTTTCACTCACTACCCAAACCAATAAGTGGTGTAAATACTATACTATACTAAGAATAAGGAATGAATAAACAAGATGTGATGATATGAGAGGTGCCTGTACAGGAGGGCCCCGCTTATACATCATATTATACATTGCCATTTTTTTTTCACTTTCAAATGCATATAAAAGCCTGATAACATATTTATACTCTCATACATTAGTGAACAATATAGCTAGGCCTAAAAAAATGCATATACAGTACACACATTACTTACCTTAAAATATTTTCTTCCTTAGCTTATAGTGAGTAGTGAATATATTTATCGTACGAAGTCTGAATAAATGAAAACCACTGCATTAGCGAAATGCTGAAAAGTGAAATGCTGTAAAGCAAGACTCTTCTGAATATGAGAGGTTCCTGTATAATGTTGTTATACAGTAACCAGCTGTTGATCTGGCTTTTACAACACCAGTCTGCAATAAGGTTATTAGGTGAAATATCTTTTGTAACATATTTATGTTATACTCTGTGTGATTAACACTTGTGACTTTATCTTAATTATGTATTGGTGTAGGAAGCATTAATAACATTATAATGTTATGGGAGAGTGTGAGGGAATACCACATGACCACAACACAAGACAGATCACTTTTTGATATACCCCGTGTCCATATCAATCTACGTAAAAATTCTATGCACATAAAGGGCCCCAGAATCTGGAATTCATTACCAGTAAATACTAAAATAACCTTGTCTGAAAATCCTTTTAAGACTTCTCAAAAACCACCTACTTTCTTAAGATAATTTCAATTTTTACTATTACATTACCATCCTAAAAACACTTATTACAATGTAATATCATCATATTGTAATTTGAACAATGTAATATCATCATATTGTAATTTGAACAATGTAATATCATCATATTGTAATTTGAACAATCTAATACTTAAATAAAACAAACTCAATCAATTTCTCTAATATTATGTACGTACATAGTCTATAAGCCATTAGATTAAGCTGCCCTTAATGCCATGGCATGTCAGTGGCTCTCCTTGCACTTCAGTTTATGATTGTAATTACAAAACCTATGTAAACTTGCAATGAAATAAATATTTGAATTTGAATTTGAATATCAGTCAAATTCAGTATGAAACCTGAACAATCTGAAGGTGGTAGCTAAAGTAGTTAAACACCTTTATATTCTGTGTAAGTTGCTGAACTTCGTAGTAATCCTGTGACCATTATGCAAGAATGTGTCTTTATTTATTATCAGTAATCATTGTTAATAGTACAGTGGTACCTCGAGTTACGATATTTTTTCGTTCGAGAATGCTGTTCAAGTGCCATTACCAAACGAATTTATCCCCATAAGGAATAATGTAAAATAGACTAGTCCTTTTACACCCCCAAAAATATACTTACAAAAGCATTTAAAAAAATAAACTTACATAAAAGGGCGATTTTGGGGACCATCGTAACTCGAGGTACCACTGTACATATATGTTTTATTTAATGTAATTATTGTCATGCCCAAATCAATTGTTTATTTGTTGTGGGATATGTCGTGGGTGAGCCCTGAGTCTCACAGGCTGGAGACAAGGCCATGATGCCAAGCAGTGGTTCTCCCCTGCTGCTTCACTACATGTTTCAATAGAGCAGACACTTCCTGCAGAAAGCACTGCTGAAGTTATCTGACGTTTTTGTAGAGGTGAACTGGGAGGCAGTGAGCTGCATGGCAGTGACTTTGTTTAGAATATTTTAAACTTCAAAAACACAGCCCACTCCAGAAACTGTCTGCCGTACTGAAACATAGCCACAATGTCTTACAATTATAAATCACTCCACCCACTGCCTATGGTCCAGTATGGACCATCATGTCAGTACCCTTCTGGAAAAAAGCTAAAGTGTGAGTAATGGTGAAATACAATATGCTTTCTTCTTTTAATTATACTGTGCTAGCAGGGAAAAAGCTTTTAAAAAACTTACAATAATATTTACACATTTTTTAATATAAGTTTCACATTCCATATACTACTACCAGTAATTACTACACATGTAGTTTGTCATAACCATCTTGTTTTAAGTTATAAACATTATAAAAGGCTAAAACTACAGCTTGTACTCTACTGGAAATCAAACAAAATAATCAAACACATAAAAGTCTTAAAAAAACTGTACATAGAGCCGCTGAATACTACTGATACATCACCTCTGAACTCACTCATAAATACTAGATACTATACCACTGGATTAGTACTTAAAATTGATCTACTTCTAAGATTAACAGTTTCTATAACACTTCAGAGGTTATTAAGTTCACACCATTAAATTACTGACTACTTCCTTAGAAATTTGTATGGTAGCGGAGACGAATTCTGTACATAACAATGCTGTGACTATTATACAGAAGAGCATAAGAATGGAGGAGTGCTGCACGGGCCTACTGGCCTCTAGCTAGGCAGGTTCGACTCACATCCACTCATGTACCTGTCCAACCTATTTTTAAAGCAACCTGAACATCTCGCATCAATGGCACTACCTGGGAAATTTTTCCAATTAAACGAGCCAAACTTACCTACACAGAGCTTTTTAAAACTTATATCTTACATACTGTTATGTTTTGGCTCAACAGTACACAAATTTTCAATTTTGCACCAAAACTAATTTAGCAACCTAACCAAACCTTGTTAAAATGATAATATTACACAAGATGTAGATTGTATGTCAGCCTAAACTTACTCATTATTATTATTTGACATCAATGAAATATATTAATCTCATAATGGTCAAATTTATTTCTATAGGTTTTAACATAAAATTCACATTTGGCATGCTGGTAAAATGATGAGTGCTTTCTGAGAAAAGAAACTCTGATTGAAAAGAGCAACAATCACATCTTGTTTACACTACATAAGAACAATCACATCTTGTATACACTACACAAGAACAACAATCAAGTCCTGTATACACTATACAAGAACAACAATCACCACTACACAAGAACAATCACATCTTGTATACAATACACAAGAACAACAATCACATCCTGTATACACTATACAAGAACAACAATCACCACTACACAAGAACAATCACATCTTGTATACACTACACAAGAACAACAATCACATCCTGTATACACTATACAAGAACAACAATCACCACTACACAAGAACAATCACATCTTGTATACAATACACAAGAACAACAATCACATCCTGTATACACTATACAAGAACAACAATCACCACTACACAAGAACAACAATCACCACTACACAAGAACAATCACATCTTGTATACACTACACAAGAACAACAATCACATCTTGTATACACTACACAAGAACAACAATCACATCTTGCATACACTACATCAGTCAAATACCTTTTCCACTTTCCTTAACTGACAAAAATAAACCGAGTTGTGTTCTATACATCATGAAGCCCAACACTGCCAACAAAATTTTGTATTAGTAATGCTAAGAGCTACAATAGGCCATTATTATTATTATTACATTGACAGGAGAGTGCTAAATCCACAGGGGCCAAATCCGAACAAAATCTCTTAATCTTACAACACCTAGGGGATGGAAGACATTTAAGCTCAATTCCAGGAACTGGACCTGTGCTCCAGTTCCTTAGATCAAGAGCCTCTCACAAGCATCAACGAACATTCATAGAGTATTAAAAACACATCTACTTTTTTATTAAACTCATTATTTAAATTACAAACTTGTTAACTGATATACGTAATCATAAGAAGATTAAAAATTTTAAAGGTTTATTCTCTCTCTACAATTAACCAAAATATTAAATTTTTTACACAATTAGATTTACAGGCTAAGAGCTGTTATCTTACCACAGCGGATATCAGGGTCCAGCCCTAGGAAATGCAGGTGCTCCTCGCTTTACAATGGTTCAACTTTACAATATTTCTACTTTATGATGGTGCTATAGCAATGCACATTCAGTAGTCATCAAACATTTTTCCATTTTTAACCAAATTTTTCCAAGCCCATTATGCCTACTAAACTCCCAAGTCTGTCTCCTGCTTCTGGTACATCCTCTCCTCTCTTAATGACCGAGTTCCTAAGGCCAGGTTGGTAAATGAATTTGTCGCTAAGTGAGGAATATACCATAATGGTAGTGGGTTTATATCAATCATCTTTGATATTGTTTTAATGTCATCTTTGCACCATTTACAGTGGACCCCCGGTTTATGTACTGCTCCAAACTCGAACAATTATGTAAGTGTATTTTTGTAAGTGCTTTTGTAAGTGTATTTTTTGGGGTCTAAAAGGACTAATCTAATTTACATTATTCCTTATGGGAAAAAATTTGTTTGGTAATGGCACTTGAACAGCATTCTGGAACGAATTAATGACGTAAACCGGGGGTCCACTGTATAACATTTTTAGTATATTTTTAAATGTGTAAAAAGTAGTGTACGCACTGCATACTGCAATAAACAGAATAGAGGAAATCAGCTCTAATATATATTATTTAGGTATGCATACTGGTCAGAGAGCCCATCGTAAGTCTGATTCGTCGGTAAACGAGTACATCACAAAGAGAGCTAAGAGAGGAGAGGCTGTATTTAGTTATAGTAATTATTTACTTATTCAGTGACAATAGTTATTTATTTATCATATCATATTCATATTTGACTTACAATATCTTCAACTTACGATGGGTCATCGGAACATAACCCCATCATAAGTTGAGGCGCACTTGTGCTAACACCCTCCTGAGTTTAAACCACAACAATCCACTAACACCCAGATGTTTACTTATGGCTAGAAGGGACAACTGGTGTAAGGACACTTATCAATACATCCTAACCCTTGGCTGAGAGCCAAAGGAGCTACCACTTAGCCACAAGCATCCTCAATTATCATATGCTTGTCGTTAAAGAGCCACATGTGCTTTACATACTGTAATTGCATTGGCATCTTAGTGCACACCCATGCTCAACAGGTAAGAAAAAGATTTACTCATTAAATTTCAGAACATTTAAGCAATACTGTGCAGGAATTGCATCATCTGATCACTCATCAATATGTTAAGCTGTTGGTGGTAATAACCAAGTGTTATTTGTGATCCTGAAATAATATACATTATGATGCAAAAATACATTAATGGGTTCCACTTAAGTACAGTGGTACCTCGAGTTACGATGGTCCCCAAAATCGCCCTTTTATGTAAGTTTATTTTTTTAAATGCTTTTGTAAGTATATTTTTGGGGGTGTAAAAGGACTAGTCTATTTTACATTATTCCTTATGGGGATAAATTCGTTTGGTAATGGCACTTGAACAGCATTCTCGAACGAAAAAATATCGTAACTCGAGGTACCACTGTAGTTTTAAATGTTACAATATTCTATCATACAGCACCTGAAAAAGTTTTTCAAAACAATACCCACAAATCTACCATACACTACTCACATTATTATTATTATAATAAAAAAGAAGTGCTAAACCTACAAGGGTCACACTACTCACAAAACTACAATCAACCCTCTAACTTACTAATGGGAAGTGGGTGGCCAGTAATGGCAATTGTGGTGGATAGATTATTATAATCAAAAAGAAGTGCTAAACCCACCAGGGTCATACAGCAGGTGGATAGAAGAGAGTTTGTTTTGCAGTGATTGTAACAATAATGAACAATTCTGCAAGCAAAGGACTTTGTCCATTATTTCCAAATCTACTGACCCAGTGAATCTTGTTCTATATTTCCAAAGTCTGTTAGATGGAGAGTTCACTTTAAATGGATACATTCACATTGGACAAATATATGAGTGAAAAGAGCTGGGTTTGATTAGTATCTGAGGTTGTTAGGTAAGAGACATATGCAACAGTTAGGTATCTTTATTTCAAAACGTTTCGCCTACACAGTAGGCTTCTTCAGTCGAGTACAGAAAAGTTGGTAGAAGCAGAAGAGATGTGAAGACGATGTAATTAGTCCATCACCCTTGAAGACGTAGTTGATGGACTGATTACATTGTCTTCACATCTCTTCTACTTCCACCAACTTTCTGTACTCGACTGAAGCTCTGTGTAGGCACTTAAATAAAGATACCTAACTGTTGCATATGTGTCTTACCTAACAACCTGCCAGTATGTTATACCATTTTAATATTCAGTATCTGAAGTATTGAAGGTAATTCTTGGGAAGCTTTGGGAAAAGGCTGGACAAGTGGGTGGGTGGGAATAGGTGCCCTTACATGGGCCACCGGCCTGCTGCAGTGTTCCTCCATTCTTATGTTCTTATGACTGTATACGGCAAAATCATAAATAATTTGTACAAATTAACAGGGAATGTGTGCCAGCCACTTGGACAAACCTGTATGTTTGCAGGTGCCTCCCAGTGCTCACCGGTCTACATTCACTTGCACTGCCAGATTAAATGCTACCCTACTTACCTATTACCATGCACTGCCAGACTGAATGCTGCCCTACTTACCTATTAACATGCACTGCCAGACTGAATGCTGCCCTACTTACCTATTCACATGCACTGCCAAACTGAATGCTGCCCTACTTACCTATTAACATGCACTGCCAGACTGAATGCTGCCCTACTTACCTAATACAGTACAATGCCAGTATTTCAGCCTGCCAGCATTAGCCTCTATGACCACTAGAAACTTTCTACACTTTAAGTACCGTACATAGGTTTATACAGAATCTTTACAAGTTGTGTGTTGGCAAGCATGTGCAAAGTACAGTACAGTGGACCCTCGGTTAACGAATACCCCGGAAATCGTGCAATTATGTAAGTATAATTTTGTAAGTTCTTGTGGAAGTGTATTTTTGGGGGTCTGAAATAGACTAACCTACGTGAAATTTTTCCTTAAGGGAGTAAATTCGTTCGGTAATGGCACTTGAGCAGACTTCAGGAGTGAAGTTTTTACGAAACTCGGGGGTCCACTGTACTTCAGAAATTCTATATAAACCAGAGTACCGATGCAAGAGCATAGCACTGACCTGAGGAATGCTGATTCTTAGTTTGTTAGAGAGGAGAGCATGCTGTATGGTGCCAACAGAGGCTTGTCTTCTCTGAGTGACGCTTTCTGTCACTTCACGAACCAGCTGTTCTATGTGACCATAATCAACCAGCCTGGATGCATGGGTAGTAAGTAACTGCAGTTGGAATCACACTCAAATGGTAAGAAAGGTAGAAAATAAGAAGAAATGTTGCTTTGAGAAGAATGTTGCAGCTACAGAGCATGAATCCTTAAGTAAATCACGAAGCCACGCCACCACAATATATGAGTAAACCCTTGCACTCATAATAAATACAGTACCAAGAATTTTATCATGAATTAGGAATGAAAAGGAACACATTATATTCAAACTCAATTAATCCAACTGAGAAAGATACATGACTTGATACTGAATATTCATGACGAACACTAAACTTGCAGGAAATATACAGTAATACGACTTATTAAATTTCAGCGATTTCAAAATTAAAATTTCAATATTATAGAGTGTTGAAATAAAAATTATGACCTTCAATGAAACTATATTTTAAATTCAACTTGCTTGAAATGACCATGAAGACTAGGCCTAAATTCATTATGTGTTAAATGAATTTATGTTGTTTACTCTCTATTTCTATTACAAACCACCCTATTTTGTACCATAGCTTTTTAAACATTACAAACTACTGTACTCAATATTCAAGCCATGTCTGCTGTATTTTACACCTATTTACTTTTATTTTCAAACTTAAAGCTAACTATAATAAATAGGATAAGCACAATACATTTCAAAAACAGACTGAACCACACAAAGCAGTGTACTGAATGTTCACTCAAGTTCAACTGATACCCTTTTAGACAACATAAGTTCTCAGTTTGAGTTTTTTGTGAACAGTACTTAGTTATGCATACAATAACCTCATATATTAACCAATAGAAGTAGTAGTAGTAATAATAATAATAATAATAATAATAATAATAATAATAATAATAATAATAATAATAATAATAATAACAACAACAACAATAACAATAATCATTCTCAGCATCACCTCTGACTTAATCTAATCTCATATAATCTCTCACATCATCAATAAAATACAATACAATGTACTCATTTTTTCACCATTGTAAATGTTATCACATTTAAAACAAATTACCTATCAGTCTTTAAATTATTAAATAATTAACATGTTTAATAATAGTCTCAAGAATAATTTTTAAGCCACAATGTACTATAGTATTTTTCTTTAAATGTGAGAGATACTCACTGCAATTAGGTTGTACTTTTTCTAATAATTTTATAAAATAATGTACCCATAACAAGCACGTTTTTTGTTCTGTATCTTCAGTTAAACATTTTGTTGTACAGGTAAGCTCTGCTTTACAGTGCTTCACTTTGCAGTGCTTCACTTTACAGTGCTTCACTTTACAGTGCTTCACTTTACAGTACTTCACTTTACAGTGCTTTGCTTTACAATGTTTCACTAAACATTTAAAAATATACCAGAAATGTTATAAATGGTGCAAAGGTGACATTAAAACAATATCAAAGATGGTTGACACAGACTCACTACCATTATAGTATGCTCCTCACTTAGCGATGAATTCGTTTAACGACGTGGTCTTAGGAACGGAACTCCATCATTAAGTGAGGAGAGGCTGTACAGTGGTTTTCAATTATACCAATTTTCCATTTATTCAAACTACCTACAATAAATACATTCACCACTCACTATAAGCTAAGGACAAAAATACAAAAATATTTTAAGGTAAGTAATGTGTGACTTCCAGCAAGCATGCGTGAGCGTTAGATAGGAGCGAATGGAGATAAATGGATTTTAGGACATGACATGCTGTTGGAGTGTGAGCAAGGTAATGTTTATGAAGGGATTCAGGGAAACCGGCAGGCCGAACTTGAGTCCTGGAGAAGGGAAGTACAGTGTCTGCACTCTGAAGGAGGGGCGTTAATGTTGCAGTTTTATAACTGTAGTGTAAGCATGCCTCTGACAAGACAGTGATGGAGTGAATGATGGTGAAAGTTTTTATTTTTTGGGCCACCCTACCTTGGTGGGAAACGGCCGATGTGTTATTAAAATAAAATAAAAATAGTGTGTGTAATGTATATGCACTTTTTTAGGCCTAGCACTATTGTTTACTCAATACATATACAGTGGACCCCAGAGTTACGAGCAAAATTCATTCCAAAAGGCTGCTCAAGTGCCATTACCGAACAAATTTTCTCCCTTAAGAAATAATGTCAAGTAGGTTAGTTCATTTCAGACCCCCAAAAATACACTTACAAAAGCACTTACAATATTACACTTACATACATGTACGATTTCTGAGGTGCTCGTAACTCGAGGGTCCACTGTATGATAGTGTAAACATTTTGTCAAGCTTTTATATGCATTTGCAAGTGAAAAAAAGGTTATGTTTCACTTAACAGTGAAATTTGCTTTACAGCAGCAGCCTGGAACCTAGCCTGCTATATAAGCAGGGCCTACCTGTATACTGCAACCTCTCCTCTGGCATGATACAGTAACTTCTTGATAAAACATGGCAGAGCCCAGGTAAAATTAGAAGAACATTAAATTACTGCATGCTAATCAAGAGAGATAAAATATGATAAATAGAGAAGACTGGTGGTCAGTTCTAAGGACTTATGATCAGTTCTATGGACTTATGATCAGTTCTAAGGACTGGTGGTCAGTTCTAAGGACTTATGATCAGTTCTATGGACTTATGATCAGTTCTAAGGACTGGTGGTCAGTTCTAAGGACTTATGGTCAGTTCTAAGGACTTATGATCAGTTCTAAGAACTGATGATCAGTTCTAAGGACTGATGATCAGTTCTAAGGACTGATGATCAGTTCTAAGGACTGATGATCAGTTCTAAGGACTGATGATCAGTTCTAAGGACTGATGATCAGTTCTAAGGACTGATGATCAGTTCTAAGGACTGATGATCAGTTCTAAGGACTGATGATCAGTTCTAAGGACTGATGATCAGTTCTAAGGACTGATGATCAGTTCTAAGGACTGATGATCAGTTCTAAGGACTGATGATCAGTTCTAAGGACTGATGATCAGTTCTAAGGACTGATGATCAGTTCAAAGGACTCATGATCAGTTCTAAAAGCTCATGATCAGTTCTAAAAGCTCATGATCAGTTCTAAGGGCTCATGATCAGTTCAAAGGGCTCATGATCAGTTCTAAGGGCTCATGATCAGTTCTAAGGACTGATCATTAGTTCTAAGGACTGATGAGGTCACATACAGCAAAACATTTCCTTTATTAAAAGTCATGACTATACAAGTGTCCTTTTCCCACTTGAATACACAGAACACTGGGTCCATAAACCAAGTCACTTAATACTTAAATGATAAACTTACAAGTATAGTACATATCCAACTTACATAGTTACATAAAAAAAGCAAGAGAGAACATTAAGAATTAACAAAAATTACCCTAAAAATTTTAACTTTCTAAGAGATCCTAAAAAATTAAGAGAAATCATACACCATAAACAAAGGCAGAACCATAAATAAAAAATGAATAAAAAGGTACATGGGGTGTGCTAAATAATGTAACTCAAAATAGAACCATCTGACTGAAACTTTAAATAGCATATCAAGTAAATAAAAAACATATTTAACACTAATACAGTGGACCCCCGGTTTTCGTGATTTTTTCGTTCCAGAATGCTGTTCAACTGCCATTACCAAACGAATTTATTCCCATAAGGAATAATGTAAAGTTGACTAGTCCTTTTAGACCCTCTAAAATACACTCATAAAAGCATTTAAAAAAATACACTTGCATAAAAGGGTGAGTTTGGAGCAGGACGAACACAGGGGGTCCACTGTATTGTATTACAGTACACTTATTATACCAATAGTTTAACCCGTTTGCAAATACGTAACTGTATCTGTACAGTACATAACCATGATGCTTATTAAGTTTATTTAGGTACAGGTATACATAAGTACAATTATGATACATAGTGTAAATTACCTAGGATAACCCAGAAGAGTCCTGAGGGTCAATTTAGTTGGTAGAAAACTCGCCCCAAACGTGTCATCAAAGGTGTGCTCCACTCAAGGGAGGTTCCTTGATGCTGTGAGAGGCTCTTGATTCAAGGAACCGGATTTCTCCTTTACTTCCTTGAATCAAACTTGTCTGCCTCCCATTCCCAGGAGCTGCCTGGCTCCAAAAGTTTAGTGCTTTTCCCTAAATATAATAAAACTTATTCAAAGATAGGTTGCTGCATTAGATAAAGCTCATTTTCCTCCATTAAAATCATCTCTTCTCTCAATACTAACCAAACCAATCAAAACAACTTTTAATCAGTTATTATATTATATGTATTATATGACCTCTAGTCTATTAAACATCTGCAAATCCATGAAATATTACTATTTGAACCATTAATTGTAATATTGTTTTTATTATGTGCAACTTCAAGATTATTATTCTTATAAACCTCCACCTTGACTACCTCGCATTAGTATCAAGATTAAATAAAGATTTTAATAAAAGCTAACCACTATTATCTTGTCTAGATTTAAGTAGTTATTATGTATACTAGGATTAGTCTGCCTGAAATGCCGTGGCATGACAGTGGCTTTCTTTGTACTTAGCAAACCAAAATTGTAATTACACATTGTAACCTTTACAAAGAAATAAAATCTTTATCTTTATCTTTTAACTCATTTATCCACCAATTTTTTTTTGGAGGGAATAAAGGTTCAACATGTATGGGTCATACAAAATACACTGCTGATTTATCATAGGTTAGGTAAGGTTCGTCAGGAAATAGGACAAATGTTTCCTGACGCGGGTCTTAGTCAGATGATGACATGCCGTTGGAGCCTTTGGTCATCTGACCGAGGCCTTCCGCTGGCTTACCGGTCCACCTCTTTAAAAATTATGGTCATATTTATAACCATTTAGAGTAGTCATAATAATTGTTATATTATGGGGAGTGCTAAACCCATAGGGGTCATATAGCACATGGGGGGAATAGGAGGCATTCAGGTACTGTGCAAGGAAAGGGAAGTCAGGGTCAATTCCTTGGATCAAGAGCTGATCACTGTCATCAAATGCTCTGTGTAACAAGGGGGGACTTTCTCTAAAGCAGTTTATACATGGCAGTTAATATAGGTCACTTGTACATATACTATACTCTACTTTGTGGGAATAAACCTATCATCTATCATTATCATTATTTAATATCATAATTTGTCATTATCATTATTTATCATTATCATAAATAACAAAAAGGCACAATACCATGACTGGAACAATACACACACTACTTACTCCATTATTACCCCACTCTCTGGTACCCTCCCTTGTCTGCCTGCCTATAAATACCACTTTCCCCGTCTTTATGTGTTAGTGTGACTTTGTAAATGGTTCAAGTCGGGCCGAAACATCGTCGTAAGCTCTCTCTTTTATATGTGCGGGTTGTGTGTGTATTATCATTATCATTATTGTCATTATCATTATTTATCATTATAATTATTGTCATTATCATTATTTATCATTATCATTATTTATTATCATTATTTATCATTATCATTATTTATCATTATCACTATTTATCACTATCATTATTATCATTATTTATCATTATGAAGGAACCTCCCTGGGGGTGATGGGAATATAGAGAATGTAAGTGTATTTATCTACAGTTACAAATAAGAACAAATTACACAAACTTCAGTAATTACAATTATCATAAACAATACATAACAAACGTGTAAATTACATAGAATAACCCCCCTAAAAAAAGGTCAGCCGACGTGACTTATTTTCATTGGGGTCCTTGTAATATCTTACACTAAGTTAGAAACAGGTATACACAGACACAGGTACACATACACACAGGTACACATAAGTACAATTATCATACATAGTGTAAATTACCTAGGACAACACCCCTCCCCCCCTCAAAGAGATCAAAGTGACACATTTCCACTGGGATGCTTGTAATATCTTTATTATATAAAGCGTGACTCGGTGACAGACACAAGACACTGGTGACAGTCACTGCTAGGTGACAGTGCCAGGAAGGTGGCAGTGTCACTAACTTACCAGTGATGGTCAGTGTGAGGTTGATACATCACAGTGGTGACAACACTCCATCACAACACCACACCCTCCTGTCTGACACTTGTTGTGGCTATAAGACCCACTGACGGCTCCTCTTGTGTCCAACCCTGATGCCCTACGTGTCCAACCCTGATGCCCTACGTGTCCAACCCTGATGCCCTACGTGTCCAACCCTGATGCCCTACGTGTCCAACCCTGATGCCCTACGTGTCCAACCCTGATGCCCTATGCATCCAACCCTGATGCCCTATGTATCCAATCCTGTTGCACTATGTATCCAACCCTGCTGCACTATGTATCCAACCCTGCTGCACTATGTATCCAACCCTGCTGCACTATGTATCCAACCCTGATGCCCTATGCATCCAACCCTGATGCCCTATGTATCCAACCCTGCTGCACTATGTATCCAATCCTGCTGCACTATGTATCCTACACTGCTGTACTATGTATCCAATCCTGCTGCACTATGTATCCAACCCTGCTGCACTATGTATCCAATCCTGCTGCACTATGTATCCTACACTGCTGTACTATGTATCCAATTCTGCTGCACTATGTATCCAACCCTGCTGCACTATGTATCCAATCCTGCTGCACTATGTATCCTACCCTGCTGTACTATGTATCCAACCCTGATGCACTATGCATCCAACCCTGATGCCCTATGCATCCAACCCTGATGTCCTATGTATCCAATCCTGCTGCACTATGTATCCAACCCTGCTGCACTATGTATCCAACCCTGATTCCCTATGCATCCAACCCTGATGCCCTATGCATCCAACCCTGATGTCCTATGTATCCAATCCTGCTGCATTATGTATCCAACCCTGCTGCACTATGTATCCAACCCTGCTGCACTATGTATCCAACCCTGATGCCCTATGCATCCAACCCTGATGTCCTATGTATCCAACCCTGCTGCACTATGTATCCAACCCTGCTGCACTATGTATCCAACCCTGCTGCACTATGTATCCAACCCTGATGCCCTATGCATCCAACCCTGATGCGCTATGTATCCAACCCTAAGTAAGTTTATTCAGGTATACACAAATACAGTTACATAGATTATCATACATAGCAGCATATGTGTAGTAAACCCAGGATAACCCCAAAAAAGTCAAAGTGACTTATTTCCATTGGGGTCCTTATGACTGGCTTTGACATGTCTAGGCAGTCTGTTCCATTCCTTTATTGCTGTACAATAAAAGTTGTTTGAAGCCTGGTCACTGACTGTGGGTACTACAAAGTTGTGCTCTCTCCCCCTAGTACTATGACTGCTTTGGTTCCCAGCCTTGACAAAATTGGCAGCAAGATATTCTGGACACTGTGAGCAATTTTATAAACCTGATTTAACTTCAGTTGTTTTACTCTGTCTTCAACATTCAGCATATCCAATTGTTGTAATTCATCCTGGCCTACATGTTCTTTTGGACCCAGGAAAACGTGAAGAAATTAAAACTTCATCGGAGTATAAAACAAATTCCAACCACACAATAGAGCGAAAAACTAATGTCAAAGACCTGGGAGCGATCATGTCAGAAGATCTCACTTTCACAGACCATAACACAGTATCAATCGCAACTGCTAGAAAAATAACAGGATGGATAATGAGAACCTTCAAAACCAGGGATGCCAAGCCCATGTTGACACTCTTCAGGTCGCTTGTTCTATCTAGACTGGAATATTGCTGCACACTAACAGCACCTTTCAAGGCAGGTGAAATTGCTGACCTAGAAAATGTACAGAGAACCTTCACGGCACGCATAACTGCGATAAACCCCCAATGAAAAGCAGGAGTTCCACTAGCACGATAAGAGACAACACAATAAGTGTCAGGGGCCCAAGACTGTTCAATTGCCTCCCAGCATTCATAAGGGGGATTACCAATAGACCACTGGCTGTCTTCAAGCAGGCAGTGGACAGGCACCTAAAGTCAGTACCTGGCCAGCCGGGCTGTGGTTCGTACGTCGGGCTGCGTGCGGCCAACAGTAGCAGCCTGGTTGATCAGGCCCTGATCCACCATGAGGCCTGGTCACAGACCTTGCCGTGGGGGCGTTGACCTGGAGTTTACCTGGAGAGGGTTTCGGGGGTCAACGCTCCCCGCGGCTCTGTCTGAGACCATGCCTCATGGCGGATTAGGGTCTGATCAACCAGGCTGTTACTGCTGGCCGCACTCTACATGTATATATAGAGTATAATTAATGCGTGGCCTGGTGTGTGACTGGGGTCCATCAACTTGACACTTAATATCCATTAATTATGTTGTCATTGATTCTAATTATAAACTGCTGACGAGAGTAATGATAAAATTATTTATTGACTTAACTGGTGAGTGGTGAGGCAGTATGTGAGGTGTGAGGGTTGAGCAGTTGAGTGGTGGGGCAGTATGTGAGGAGTGAGGTAGTATGTGAGGTGTGAGGGTTGAGCAGTTGAGTGGTGGGGCAGTATGTGAGGAGTGAGGGTTGAGCAGTTGAGTGGTGAGGTAGTATGTGAGGAGTGAGGTAGTATGTGAGGTGTGAGGGTTGAGCAGTTGAGTGGTGAGGCAGTATGTGAGGGTTGAGCACTTGAGTGGTGAGGTAGTATATGAGGAGTGAGGGTTGAGCAGTTGAGCGTGAGGAGGTCAGGGGTGAGCAGGTGAGGGGTGAGGGACAAGCAGGTGAGGAGTGAGGGGATGGAGCAGTCAGGGTCCTGATAAAACAAAAATCTCCAAAGATGCATAACAAAACTGTTTACAGGCCAGTGAAGAGGCGGGGCCAGGAGCTATGACTCGACCCCTGCAACCACAACTAGGTGAGTACACATACACACACAGCACGTAAAGAAACTAGAGAAAGTGCAAAGGTTTGCAACAAGACTAGTCCCGGAGCTAAGGGGTATGTCCTACGAGGAGAAGTTAAGGGAAATCGACCTGACGACACTGGAGGACAGGAGAGATAGGGAGGACATGATAACGACATATAAAATATTGAGAGGAATTGACAAGGTGGACAGAGACAGAATTTTCCAGAGATGGGACACAGCAACAAGGGGACACAGTTGGAAGTTGAAGACTCAGATGAATCACAGGGATGTTGGGAAGTATTTCTTCAGTCACAGAGTTGTCAGGAAGTGGAATAGTTTGGGAAGCGATGTAGTGGAGGCAGGATCCATTCATAGCTTTAAGAAGAGGTTTGATAAAGCTCATGGCGCAGGGAGAGTGACCCAGTAGCGGCCAGTGAAGAAGCGGGGCCAGGAGCTATGATTCGACCCCAGTAACCACAACTAGGTGAGTACACACACACACACACGAAGAAAGGTTAAGGGAAATCAGTCTAACGACACTAGAGGACAGGAGGGTTAGGGGAGACATGATAACTACATATAAAATACTGCGAGGAATAGTTAAGGTGGACAGAGACAAGATGTTCCAGAGAGGGGACACAGAAACAAGGGGCCGCAATTGGAAGTTGAAGACTCCTATGAGTCAAAGGGATGTTAGGAAGTATTTCTTCAGTCATAGAGTTGTCAGGAAGTGGAATAGCCTAGAAAGTGACGTAGTGGAGGCAGGAACCATATATAGTTTTAAGACGAGGTTTGATAAAGCTCATGGAGCTGGGAGAGAGAGGACCTAGTAGCAATCAGTGAAGAGGCAGGGCCAGGAGCTATGAATCGACCTCTGCAACCACAAATAGGTGAGTATAAATAGGTGAGTACACACACACACACATGCACATACCACACACATTTTATGGTAACTAGAGTATATAAAAAAATGGGACAATAAAGAGGAAGACGAAAAACCAGGGGAACCATGGAAGATTGGCCTGGAAAGGAAGAATGGGTGGAAGAACTCAGGAAAAGGATGGAACAAGAGTGTGGAAGGCAGCTAGAAGAGCTTACCAATAAAATGGAGAAGAGGATGGATGTAGAGAGCAAGAAGTGGGAGCTGCAATCTGAAGCTGCAGAGGCCAGGATACAGAGACTAGAAGATGAACTGAGAAACCTAATGCAAGATATAAGAATCAGGAGCAGGTACACTAGTATTCAATGGGGAGACTGTAGAAAAGAAAAAGGATAAGACCTATGTAGAGGCCCTATCAGGCCATAAAGAGAGCCAGGAAATGTCAGGGAGAGACAGTGGCATTCTGTTGGGCACAAGAACAATGATAAGTGAGGGAATTGTAGATAGGGATGGTGAAAGATTACCTGCAGAGGCACTGTCAGGAAACCGAGAGATACAGGAATTGATAAGGGAAGCAGCAGTGGTGATCCTTCAATCAGACCCAGAAATGAGGAGGAAAAAGCAATTGGAAGAGGAGAGGGAGAGGGCTGTTTTATCCATGGGCTTCATGAGGCTGAAGGGAGGACATACAAAGAAAGACAACAGAGAGAGGAAAAAGTGATTGAAAATATTCTCAAACAGGAGAGGAGGACATGAGTGAGGTGATAAATTTTCAGAGAATCAAGGGATACTTGTACAGCCAAATCAGGAGGAAAAGACCAGGTAATCAGGCTGAGGAAGGAAGGAAGGGAGATCGCAAGAAACAACAAAGAAGTATGTGAAGAGCTAAACACAAGATTTAAGGAAGTATTTTCAGTGGAGACAGACTGGACTACAGTAAACTGGAATGGTAGGGTACATCAACAAGTGCTGGACACACCAAAGACAACCGACGAGAAAGTGAAGAGGCTGTTAAGTGAACTAGATATCTCAAAGGTGGTGAGACCAGACAACATCTCTCCATGGGTCTTGAGAGAGGGAACAGAGGTGCTGAAAGTACCACAAACAACAATCTTCATTATCTCTATCAAAACAGGGCAACTACCTGAGGTGTGAAAGACAGTAAATATAGTCCCTATCTTTAAGAAAGGGGACAGGCAGGTAGCAATTAACTACAGACCAGTGTCACTGACATGTATAGTGTGCAAAGTCATGGAAAAGCTTATTAGGACGAGACTGGTGGAGCCCCTAGAAAAGAATGAGCTTGTACATGATAACCAGCACGTTTTCAGAGAGGGAAAATCCTGACTCGTAAACCTAGTAGAGTTTTACGACAAGGTGACAGAAGTAAGACAGGAGAGAGAGGGGTGGGTAGACTGTATTTTCTTGGGCTGTAAGAAGGCTTTCGTCACTGTTCGCACAAGAGATTGGTGCAAAAGCCAGAGGATCAGGCAGGAATAAGAGGAAAGGCACTGCAATGCACCAGAGAATACCTGTCAGGAAGGAAACAACGAGTGATGGTACGTGACGAGGTGTCAGAGTGGGCGCCTGTGACGAGCGGGGTTCCACAAGGGTCAGTCCTAGGGCCAGTGCTGTTTCTGGTATATGTGAATTACTTGACGGAATGAATAGATTCAGAGGTGTTCCTGTTTGCAGACGATGCGAAGCTAATGCGGAGATTTCAAGTGGATGAGGATCAGGTGAAACTACAAAGGGATCTGGACAGGCTGCAAGCCTGGTCCAACAATTGGCTCCTGGAGTTTAACCCCACCAAGTGCAAAGTCATGAAGATCGGGAAGGTCAAAGAAGACTGCAGACAAAGTACAGTCTAGGGGGCCAAAGACCCCAAACCTCATTCAAGGAAAAGGATCTTGGGGTGAGCATAGTACCGAGCACATCTCCTGAGTCGCCCATATGCTGCAGCATATGGGCGCGTGGCTAACCTAAGAACAGCGTTCCGACATCTCAGTAAGAAATCGTTCAAGACTCTGTACACCGTGTAGGTCAGGCCTATATTGGAGTATGCAGAACCAGTTTGGAACCCACATCTGTTCAAGGTGATTGATCGTGGTTGAACCTTAGGTACAAATACCATAGATGAGGTAAGGGTATATCAGAGAGTGGTATAGTGTAAGTAGAGCCGTTTGAGGTACATAGTACCGAATCTTGGAAAGGATGCCTAATGTTCTGGAAACTTTCTTGGATATATGCTGGATGTGGGTCTGAAATTTAAGATTCCAGTCAAGGTGAAGACCTAGAAATTTGCCCTCAGTGTGTCTTGTAATGGGAAAACCATTTATCGATATGTTAAGCTGGATATTTAATGTTGTGTTTTCAAATAGCATGAAGTAGGTTTTGTCTATATTGAGAGTGAGTTTGTTGGTCGTCATCCAAGTATATATTTTTAACAGCTCGTCGTTTACAGTGTCCCTAAGCATAACCGGGTTTGAGTGGGAGAAGAGTAAGTAGTGTCATCTGTGAATAGAACTGGTTAAAGGAGTTGAGATGCATTGGGGAGGTCACTGATGTAAATGAGAGAGTAGTGGGCCGAGGACACTACCCTGTGACACTCCAACAACTACAGGCTGAGTAGTGGAGGTAACGCCATTTGTGTATATATACTGATGTCTATTGCTAAGATAAGATTTTAGGTAATCGAGGGAAAGTCCTCTGACCCATAATGTTCAAGTTGTAGGTGCAAGAGATTGTGGTCCACTATATCACGTGCTTTCCCTAGGTCTATGAAGAACCCAAGGGGATATTCATTCTTTCGAGTGCTGTATATAGTATGCCTGGAGAGGGTTTCGGGGATCAACGCCTCGCGGCCCGGCCTGTGACCAGGCCTCCTGGTGGATCAGGGTCTGATCAATCAGGTTGTTACTGTTGGCAGTTCGAGCATTTGTATAATTGCACCATTAGTACTTTTTTCGGCCTAAACACAAACTGGCAGGGGTTAAGTATGTTGTGGGATATTAGGTAGGAGTAGATTCGCTTGTGTATTATTTTTTCGAAGATTTTAGAAAGTAAGGGCAACTTGGATATAGGCCTATAGTTATTCAATTCCCTTTGAGGAACGGGGTGACCCTTGCTGTCCTGAGTATGGATGGGAAGGTTGAAGATGCCACAGCCTTGTTAAAAAGAGTTGCAGTAATGGGTGGCAGCACATGAGCTGTTTTTTTATACATGAGTGGTGGCAAGTTATTTAGGTCTCCGGTCTTGTTTTTTACAGATTTAATGATGAGTGAGACGTCAGTAGAATTTATTGGTGCTAGATATAGAGTATTTGGGTAATTACCAGTGAGGTAGTCTTTCGACTGAGTGTTTGAGTTTGGGATTTTGCTTGCTAGCTTTGACCCTACAGTAGAGAAGACATTGAGCCCAAAATTTCAGAGAGGATTTTCCAGGTCTTTTTCATATCCCCTTTTATTTCAATAAATCTATTTGCATAATGCAGTTGTTTAACCTTACGTATTAGATTAGTGAGTACTGATGTGTATCGTTTAGTCAGTTCTTTAGTTATAAGGCCTAAGCTGAACTGTTTTTCATACAGGTGCTTTTTATCAATGGATTTGAGGATACTATTTGTAAGCCAGGGGTTGTTTAGTCTCCTCGCTGTGATTTGCTTCGTTTTAACTGGACACTGCCTGCTATAGAGGTTTTAGGTATTACGTAAAAATATTTGACACATTAATATCGTGGCTGCGTGCTAGATCTCTGCAGTCAATATCACTTAATGCTGAAATATAATTATTGACTGATGACTCCTCATGTAGTCGAAAAGAGATCTTAGTCGTGTGTTGAGGTAATTTTGCATAAGTTGGTTATGAGAAAGGTGGGGTAGTGGTCCGTAGTGTTGTCTGTGATTATATCTGCTTATAGTGGAGATATAGTATTGGTCCAGATATGGTCAAGTAATGAGGCACTTGTCTCAGAGAGTCTTCTTGGCTTAGTTATAGATGGTAGAAGCAAACAGTTGTTCATAGTGTTTGCGAAATCAGCTACTTGAGGGTCAGCTGCTTGGATGAGGTTATGTTGAAGTCTCCTGTAAGTATCAGGTGGTGTTTATTCAACTGAGTCAGTTATCATATTTCTTAGGTTATCACTAAACGTGCAAACATTTGTGTTTGGTAATCTATAGACTGTTACAAATGTTATGGTTTTATTTAGGTTTCTGGATGAGAATTTTGCAAATATATGTTTACAATATTCGTCTCTGGTGCAAGTAAATTAAATGCATTTTAGTTGATCAGAGTAGGAGACAGCAGTGCCTCCTCTTAACTGATCAAGCCTGCTGTTATGTATGGCTGTGTAACTGGATAGGCACCTAAAGTCAGTACCTGACCAACCGGGCTGTGTTTCGTACGTCAGTTTGCGTGCGGCCAGCAGTAACAGCTTGGTTGATCAGACCCTGATCCACCATGAGACCTGGTCACAGACCGAGCCACGGGGGCATTGACCCCCGAAACCCTCTCCAGGTATTGTTGTTTTTGTTGGCACTGAGTACAGTTTCAGCCTGACTAGCAGTGTAATAATGACAATTATTATTGGGATTATTTACGCCGTTTAACAAAAGGTTAATAACAGGATCGATATTATCATTCATAAGAGTAATGGGATATGTAAATATTGTATTAATAATTGATAAATAGAGGATTAAGCTGTTATACTTAACTTAAAATAGATATCACTTTAGCACCTGATTGAACACCTTATTTATCACCTACGTTAGCACCTAATTGAGTACCTTATTTATCACCTACGTTAGCACCTAATAATGCTCAATAACGTAAACTGTTAACAATATACTAAAAATAACTAATAAAATGATTTATTAAGGACTTTAATTGGTAATGAGGTTATCAAGACAGGAAAAAAAATTAATAACAACGAACAAGTGAAGGCAATATTTGTTCAGGGAGAAAAAGAACGAAGAACATTGCAATGTATGTGTTGCACTCTACGTGTTGCACTGTGTTGATATTGATCTGATCAGCGGATTAGCTAAGACTCAGATCAGTGACTCTAAGGAACCTAGACAGGTCTTGTACATTAGTTATTTCATTTCTGCGACCCGGGTCTGTTTTTATTACTGGGTTTATGCCATCACCTGTAAAATAAGAACATAAGGAAGGAGGAACACTGCAGCAGGCCTACTGGCCCATACTAGGCACGTCCTTCACAATCCTTCACAATTGCTTAATATTTTTTTCATTGTTTTCAGGTTTGACTTTATGAAGTCTGTATAATAGGTTCTGTAGCTTATTAGACACTCATTTACATACACTCTAGTGATGTATCGGATATCCGAATCCGCATTCGCATCCGCAGAATGAGTAAGACATCCGTATACACATCCGCATCCGCGGATATCTAAATTTTCACATCCGATACATCCCTAATACACTCTACACCTCGCCTGGATGGAAGAATTTACTAGGTTGTTTTTGACGGGGTCTGCCTAGCAGTCGGGTCTCCTTGATATGGTCAACTTCAGTGTTGATCTTCAGCTCGTCTTTGATTAGCTGAAGTTTTCTGTGTGTGGAAGTATCCTGCTTACTGTCTGTTGGTAAGTTAGGACTCTTTAAGGTTACAGCATCTTGCAGTTTACCTCGTTCAGTTAGGTTCCTTTGGTACTGAAGTCAGTGCATGCCGCTGAGGGTCATGGTACTGAAGTCAGTGCATGCCTCTGAGGGTCATGGTACTGAAGTCAGTGCATGCCTCTGAGGGTCATGGTACTGAAGTCAGTGCATGCCGCTGAGGGTCATGGTACTGAAGTCAGTGCATGCCTCTGAGGGTCATGTTTGACCTCCAGTCTTGTGCAGCTGCTGACAACTTGGTAGTTAGGGAATCTGCTCTGTATTACTGGAGTCTACCTGGAGAGAGTTTCAGGGGTCAACGCCCCTGCGGCCCGGTCTGTGACCAGGCCTCATGGTGGATCAGGGCCTAATCAACCAGGCTGTTACTGCTGGCCGCACGCAGTCCAATGTACGAACCACAGCCTGGCTGGTCAGGTACTGACTTTAAGTGCCTGTCCAATGCCTGCTTGAAGACAGCCAGGGGTCTATTGGTAATCCCCCTTATGTAAGCTGGTAGGCAGTTGAACAGTCTTGGGCCCCTGACACTTATTGTGTTGTCCCTGACATGTAAACACTTGTTTACATGTCAGGGACTGACCCATGTGTTCTGAGACACTTGATGGCACTCTTGGTCTCTGAGTCTTGTGTATTGGGTAGTAGAGAAGAGAACTCCAGGTACACAACACAAAGAACGTCCCCAGACATTTACGGTGGCCGTTGGTCTGGTGGCAAAAGCTCTAGCTTCACACGGTGAGGGTCCGATTCCCGGCGAAGGGGTGGAAACATTGGACGTGTTTCCTTACACCAGTTGTCCATGTTCACCCATCAGTAAAATAGGTACCTGGGTGTTAGTGGACTGGTGTGGGTCGCATCCTGGGACAAAACTGACCTAATTTGCGGGAAATGCTCAGCATAACAAGGGACTTTATATATAGTAGTATGTCATTGATGTCAGCTATGGTCTGTATACCTTGTACATGTACTGGTAGTAAATAAAAATATTATTATTATCGGCCCTTAGGGGGTCGATATTGACCACTTTGGGGAACCCTGGTCGGTCAGCCTCCAGACCCCTCCTACCTGTGCCCCCAACATCCATTCCCCTCATACCAGTGCCCATAATTCCGTGACGTCATCACCAACAGCTAGTGACGTCATCACTAGCAACCCCCCTCCCCCAAGAGGGTATAAATACAAGGGAGGTGCTGGCGCCAAGTCAGTCAGCCACTGGCAGCCAGAGGGGAGGTGTGTGCATCACGAAGCGCATCACTCCACCTTTTTTTTCATATTTAACGTCATTTTCAGAGTGTTAATGAGGTCTAGAAGATGAGTTATGATGTGCAGGGTGTGTGTGGGCGCCAGGGTGTGCGTCGGGGGGCGCTGGGGGCTGCTAGTCAGAGGTGAAGCCTCCTGGGAGGTAATATCGGAGAATATTTTACTAAGAAACATCATATTGTATGATGGTATGTTGAAGATTATGTTGTATGGTGGAATGTTGAAGATTAGGTTGTATGATGGTATGTTGAAGATTATGTTGTATGATGGAATGTTGAGCCTCAGGATCCTAACTGGTCCTAGCCTCGGGGAAGCTATCGTACCTCTTGCTAAAGCTGTGTAAGGAGCAAGCCTCTATCTTTGCTTCTTTTTCCATCAAAGATTTCAACCTTTCAAAAAATCAATCCGTTACTCTCCTGTCAATATGATCCTCTGGGTATCTCCTACGTCATGACTATGTCTGCTCTACGTTCTTTCATTCTCACTACAAAGAACATTTACTATTAAGTCTTAATAAAGTTTAATCTGCTCTACGTATCCTCATTAATTAACCAAGTCTTCCATTGGGCCACAGAAAACAATGCAACTTTTACCTATTCGGCACGACATATAGGCAATAAGATCAGTAAACAGGTGATATCACAATATGCAGAACAACCACTATGAAAAAATAGCGAAATTCCAATCGCTTTCGTGACTTCTGACATTATCAAGGAACTATAAAACACAAAATAACAAGAAGGTATATAAAGGGGCAAGACTACACCTCACAATCACGTCACCATAACAAAGACCGCACCTCACAATCACGTCACCATAACAAAGACCGCACCTCACAATCACGTCACCATAAAGACCGCACCTCACAGTCACGTCACCATAACAAAGACCGCACCTCACAATCACGTCACCATAACAAAGACCGCACCTCACAATCACGTCACCATAACAAAGACCGCACATCACAGTCGCGTGACGGCACCCGACTCCAACAGAGCATTAAGATTTTTTAGTTGTCTAATGTATCATTAAATTCTTCCCAAATTTTATTAATTATAAATGAATCCAATTTACATAAACCAAAAGAAATATTGATATTATTTTCAAAGCTGCTTTTTATGAAACATGATTCTATTATATTCCTGTCGACCATGGACTTGCTTGATACAACCTTCTCAGCATTTTGAAAATCAATTGGATGGTTAAAATCTCTCACATGAATAAATACACCATTAGAATCTTGTCCAGTTCTAATGCTATATTTAAGTTGCTTTAACCTAAGTTCAAGACTTTTACCAGTTTGTCCCTAATAAACTTTATCGCATATTTAACAAGGGATCTTATAGACATCCGTCAACATTTTGTGGGGATTTTTTTTATCTGTATCAAGATTTTTAAATACAACTTCGATATTAAAAGTGTTAAGAAGGGGAGGCATATCAACCAAGTCTTCATGGTAAGGCAGAACCAACATATATGTAGTTGAATAAGATTGTCCATTTTTGGAATTGTAAAAAGTATTCTAGCAATTTAAAAAAAATATATCTATTAAGTGTTTTTGGGTATTTTAGATCATTAGCTATTTCATAAATCTTCAAGATTTCTTTATCTATGAACTCTGGACTGTGGATACGTAAAGTTCTGGAAAAAAGAATTGACGAGAATAAGAAAAGTTTAACTTTATATTGATGTGAAGAATAACAGTGAACATAAGAACAGTTATTGTTGGTTTTCCGTAAATTTTAATTAATAATTAAAACATCTAAGAAAGACAACGAATTATTTTGGTCAGATTCACCAGTAAAACTTATGGGATGAGTTAGACTATTTAATTTAACTATGTTTATATCTATATTAACAAGGTTTATATCTATATTAACAAGGTTTATATCTATATTCTTAGGCATAAAACATAAACCATCACAAATACTGAGAAACAAAACAATAATATTTCTATAATGAGGCTGTTGCATCAGAATGAAAAGATAGTATGTTGGATCATTGCAATGAACTCTGGGGAGTTTGCAATGAAGTCAGGGGAGTTTGCAATGAAGTCAGGGGAGTTTGCAATGAAGTCAGGGGAGTTTGCAATGAAGTCAGGGGAGTTTGCAATGAACTCAGGGGAGTTTGCAATGAACTCAGGGGAGTTTGCAATGAACTCAGGGGAGTTTGCAATGAACTCAGGAGAGTTTGCAATGAAGTCAGGGGAGTTTGCAATGAACTCAGGGGAGTTTGCAATGAAGTCAGGGGAGTTTGCAATGAACTCAGGGGAGTTTGCAATGAACTCAGGGGAGTTTGCAATGAACTCAGGGGAGTTTGCAATGAACTCAGGGGAGTTTGCAATGAAGTCAGGGGAGTTTGCAATGAACTCAGGGGAGTTTGCAATGAAGTCAGGGAGTTTGCAATGAACTCAGGGAGTTTGCAATGAAGTCAGGGAGTTTGCAATGAAGTCAGGGAGTTTGCAATGAAGTCAGGGGAGTTTGCAATGAACTCAGGGGAGTTTGCAATGAACTCAGGGGAGTTTGCAATGAACTCAGGGGAGTTTGCAATGAACTCAGGAGAGTTTGCAATGAAGTCAGGGGAGTTTGCAATGAACTCAGGGGAGTTTGCAATGAAGTCAGGGGAGTTTGCAATGAACTCAGGGGAGTTTGCAATGAAGTCAGGGGAGTTTGCAATGAAGTCAGGGGAGTTTGCAATGAAGTCAGGGGAGTTTGCAATGAACTCAGGGGAGTTTGCAATGAAGTCAGGGGAGTTTGCAATGAACTCAGGGGAGTTTGCAATGAACTCAGGAGAGTTTGCAATGAACTCAGGAGAGTTTGCAATGAACTAAGGAGAGTTTGCAATGAACTCAGGGGAGTTTGCAATGAACTCAGGGGAGTTTGCAATGAACTCAGGGGAGTTTGCAATGAACTCAGGGGAGTTTGTAATGAACTCAGGAGAGTTTGCAATGAACTCAGGGGAGTTTGCAATGAACTAAGGAGAGTTTGCAATGAACTCAGGGGAGTTTGCAATGAACTCAGGGGAGTTTGCAATGAACTCAGGGGAGTTTGCAATGAACTCAGGGGAGTTTGTAATGAACTCAGGGGAGTTTGCAATGAACTCAGGGGAGTTTGCAATGAACTCAGCGGAGTTTGCAATGAACTCAGGAGAGTTTGCAATGAACTCAGGAGAGTTTGCAATGAACTCAGGGGAGTTTGCTGCTCCAAGTCTCGCTGCACCATGTCTCGCTGCACCAGGTCTCGCTGCTCCAGGTCTCGCTGCTCCAGGTCTCGCTGCTCCAGGTCTCGCTGCTCCAGGTCTCGCTGCTCCAGGTCTCGCTGCACCAGGTATCGCTGCACCAGGTCTCGCTGCTCCAGGTCTCGCTGCACCAGGTCTCGCTGCACCAGGTCTCGCTGCTCCAGGTCTCGCTGCTCCAGGTCTCGCTGCACCAGGTCTCGCTGCTCCAGGTCTCGCTGCTCCAGGTCTCGCTGCACCAGGTCTCGCTGCACCAGGTCTCGCTGCTCCAGGTCTCGCTGCTCCAGGTCTCGCTTCTCCAGGTCTCGCTCAAAGTATTGCAACTTCAAAAAAAAAAAATACTCAATAGAGGGGAAATTGCAAAAGCTTTTTGTAACTTAGAAAAATTCATTGATTTATCCACTGTTGAAATTAATATAGGTAAGAGGATGGTTAATACTTACGTGATGAACAAAATATTTCCATTTACCCTCAAAGATGTTTTAAGTCTTATGGAAAACTTATTAGTAATAAAAATTTGCAGTGGTGCCTCGGTTTTCGTACACCTCCCAACTTGTACATTTATGTAAGTGTATTATTGTAAGTGCTTTTGTAAGTGTGTTTTTGGGGGCCTGAAACGGACTAATTTAATTTACATTTTTGCTTATGGGAACAAATTCGTTCGGTAACGGGGCTCGAACAGCGTTCTGGAATGAATTATCAACGAAAACCGACTAAAAATTTGCGTTAATAAAACTGATTACCGAGGTAAAAATGAATAATCTTTTAAATGATACAGATACTTATTCTAAGCTTAGAAAGACCCTTGTAGGTTTAGCGTTTTTTTTTAATTATAATAATGATCATAAACTTAAAAAGAATCCCTTAGATTATGTTAACAGTAATTTTAATAAAATAATTAAGGGACTACTGAAAGGCAAAGATGAATTAATTAAAAAAATTATGACCACCAATCCATCTTTGCTGTTTATATATGGATTAATAAAAACACAGAAACCAAACCTATTTGCTCCATAGGTTCGGTTTCCTATAAATTATCTAAATGGTTAGTGGATATGTTGAGCTCAATTGTTGGGAAAAAATCTAACCTAAATGTTAATAACAACATAGATTTAGTGGATAAATTTAGCACCATGACGAGAGGGGAATGAAATTAGTCCTTAGCTTACTGTCACGTATGTGTCCGCATCAGGAGTGACATGTCCAGTGCCACTGGGCACCTGATGTATGTGACATTCATGGTTAAGTGGTTCAGGGCGTCTAGAATTTTGACAGGCATCGAGGGTGTCGGTGTATACGCACTTCTTGGCGTATATACTATATTCACATTTATCAGCGTACATAAACACACACTTCTCATCGTATATATACACTCATTTCCGAGCGTATACACACATGTCTCAGCGTATACACACATGTCTCAGCATATATACACATTTCTCAACGTATACACACTTACCTCTTCGTTCGTACACACTTCTCAACTTATGTACACACATTTCGCATCATATACGCACACAGTTCTTTGGTGTACATACCCCGACAGCTGTGGGCGTATATATGATGGCACTGTCGCTGCTGCTGCTGCTGGCTGTCACTTGGCACCTCAAGATATGATGATTTAAAAGGTTGAGTTAAATACCGGGACCCCCTCAGTATACCTCTGGCCGGCGAGGAAGGTGGTCGCGCTGTTCCGCTCCTCTCCTCTCACCCACGTGTGTCCCCTTCATACACCACAGAAAAGTGTCTCTACACCCACCACAGCATTCCTACACCCACAACATCGTTCCTAAAGACACACTAGCCCGCGCCGTGCTAGCTGCACAGTGTTGCCCGCCTTTCTCAGGAAGTACAGAGGTTCAAAGCTCGTGATGATGTCGGTGTCGGGAGACACAGGACACCCTGGCACTTTCTAGGACACCCTACTAATTTCTAGGACACATTGCTAATTTTTAGGACACCTTGCTACTTTCTAGGACACCTTGCTACTTTCTAGGACACCTTGCTACTTTCTAGGACACCTTGCTACTTTCTAGGACACCTTGCTACTTTCTAAGACACTCTGCTACTTTCTAGGAGACCCTTGTACTTCCTAGGACGTCCTAGTACTTCCTAGGACATGCTAGTACTTCCTAGGACATCCTAGTACTTCTTGTGATATCCTAGAACTTCCTGAGACATCCTAGCGCTTCCTAGGATATTCTGGTACTACTAGGATACCCTTGTACATCCTAGTATATCCCAGGACATCTTAGTAGCTTATAGGATCCTTTAGTACATCTTAGACACATCTTAGGACATCCTACCATAATATCCTAGCACAACATCCTAAGCCGTCCTTGCACAACTTCTTAACCCAGCATCCTAGGACATCATAGTCTATCCTAGCACAGCATACAAAGACATCCTAGCAAATCCTAGCAACAATGGTGGTGGCACAGCACAGTACAACAGTGCGGAGACTGCTGATCCTAGCAGTGATTATCTTCAACGGTGAGTACAGTGTCTTCTTTCGCTCCTTCCTTCAATGGGCTCTTGGTCAGAGGCATTGGAGCTATCATATCCCCTCCCCTCCCACCTTCCTGATCAACCAGGCTGTTGGTGCCAACGCCACGCGCTATCCAACGTGTGCACTAACAGCCCGGCTGATCAGGAAATAACAACTAGAGGTCTTTAAGACAGCTTGGAGGGGGAGGATAAGATAAGAGATAAGATTTTCTTCAGATTTTTAACCCCGGAAGGTTAGCCACCCAGGATAACCCAAGAAAGTCAGTGCGTCATCGAGGACTGTCTGTCTTATTTACATTGTGGTCCTTAATATTGTCCCCCAGGATGCGACCCACACCAGTCGACTAACACCCAGGTACCTATTTGCTGCTAGGTGAACATGACAACAGGTGTAAGGAAACACGTCGAAATGTTTCCAACCCGCCGGGAATCGAACCCAGGCCCTCCATGTGTGAAGCGATAGCTTTAGCCACCAGGCCACGGGCGGGGGTGTTGAAATCAGCTAGGAGGTCTTGAAGACAGCTAGAAGGAGTCTTGAATACAACTAGATGGGTACTGAAAATAGCTAGTAGCGTCCTAAAGGCAGCTAGGGATCTTGAAGGCAGCTAGGGGATCTTGAAGGCAGCTAAGTGGTTTTGAAGGCAGTTAGGGGTTATTGAAGGCAGCTAGGGGGTGTTGAAGGCAGCTAGGGGGTGTTGAGGGCAGCTGGGAGGGGTGTTGAAGGCAGCTAGGGGGTGTTGATGGCAGCTGGGAGGGGTGTTGAAGGCAGCTAGGGGGTGTTGAGGGCAGCTGGGAGGGGTATTGAAGGTAGCTAGGGGGTGTTGAAGGCAGCTGGGAGGTGTGTTGAAGGCAGCTATAGGGTGTTGAGGGCAGCTGGGAGGGGTGTTGAAGGTAGCTAGGGGGTGTTGAGGGCTGTGGGATGGGGTGTTGAAGGCAGCTAGGGGGTGTTGAGGGCAGCTGGGAGGGTGTTGAAGGAGGGGGGGCAGCTGGGGGGTGTTGAAGGCAGCTGGGGGTGTGAGGCAGCTGGGAGGGGTGTTGAAGGCAGCTAGGGGTGTTGAGGGCAGCTGGGAGGGGTGTTGAAGGCAGCTAGGGGTGTTGAGGCAGCTGGGGGGTGTTGAAGGCAGCTAGGGGGTAGAGAGCAGCTGGGAGGGGTGTTGAAGGCAGCTAGGGGGTGTTGAGGGCAGCTGGGAGGGGTGTTGAAGGCAGCTAGGGGGTGTTGAGGGCAGCTGGGAGGGGTGTTGAAGGCAGCTAGGGGGTGTAGAGAGCAGCTGGGAGGGGTGTTGAAGGCAGCTAGGGGGTGTTGAGGGCAGCTGGGAGGGTGTTGAAGGCAGCTGGGGGTGTTGAGGGCAGCTGGGAGGGGTGTTGAAGGCAGCTAGGGGGTGTTGAGGGCAGCTGGGAGGGGTGTTGAGGGCAGCTGGGAGGGGTGTTGAAGGCAACTATGGGTTTACCGCCAGTAAATAAACTGAAGATAATTAGGTTTGATTCGAGTAAGGAAAGATCTCAAATTCCTTGGATCAAGAGCACTTCACTGGTCATTTTGAATGGCCTGCCATGTTAATGTTAACCAGTATATATAACAACCAAGTATGGTTGGTTAATGAAGTTTCAAGTCTATCTACTACTCGAGGGTCATTAATTAAGGCTGTATATCACCTGTACCTCCAGTCAAGAATACTTTGCTACCTAAAATACTGATTAAGGTACCACCCACGTATGGAACATTCCAGCCAAGTTTCGTGAGGTACTTCCCACGTATGGAACATTACAGGCAAGGTTCGTGAAGTACCACCCACGTATGGAACAAAACCCCACCAATAAGCATCAAGGGACTTCGGTACATTACCAAGTGCTTAAGAGGCACGTCAGTTTCCTTGTCTTCTAATAATATGTTATTTTTTTCCCTATAATCTATCTTGTCCATAATTACCATCGCATTTCCTTTGTCTGTTTCGTAAGGTGAAGTCCAGGATCTTAATTCATGGTATAACTTAACAAATCTTTGATGACACTTGTTGTTGTCGAGGTGTGAGCAAAGCTCACAACATTAGGATGTGTCTTCATAAGACACCTGCCGTCCATGTTCACCCATCAGTAAAATAGGTACCTGGGTGTTAGTGGACTGGTGTGGGTCGCATCCTGGGACAAAACGGACCTAATTTGCCCGAAATGCTCAGCATAATGAATTGCTTTCTATATAGTAGTGTCATTGATGTCAGCTACGCCTGTATACCTTGTACATGTACTTATAGAAATAAAGATATTATTATTATTATTATTATTATTATTATTATTATTATTATTATTATTATTATTATTATTATTATTATTATTATTATTATTAACCAATAGGCCTGCTGCAGTGTTCCTCCTTTCTTATGTTCATATTTATTGGTGTATGAGATCAATGTGCATGGGGCTGTTACTGTTATAACTGTATCATGGGGCTGTTACTGTTATAACTGTATCATGGGGCTGTTACTGTTATAACTGTATCATGGGGCTGTTACTGTTATAACTGTACTCATGGGGCTGTTACTGTTATAACTGTACTCATGTGGCTGTTACTGTTATAACTGTACTCATGGGGCTGTTACTGTTACAACTGTACTCATGGGGCTGTTACTGTTATAACTGTACTCATGGGGCTGTTACTGTTACAACTGTACTCATGGGGCTGTTACTGTTATAACTGTACTCATGGGGCTGTTACTGTTACAACTGTACTCATGGGGATGTTACTGTTATAACTGTACTCATGGGACTGTTACTGTTATAACTGTACTCATGGGGCTGTTACTGTTACAACTGTACTCATGGGGCTGTTATTGTTACAACTGTACTCATGGGGCTGTTACTGTTATAACTGTACTCATGGGGCTGTTACTGTTATTACTGTACTCATGGGGCTGTTACTGTTATAACTGTACTCATGTGGCTGTTACTCTTACAACTGTACTCATGGGGCTGTTACTGTTATAACTGTACTCATGGGACTGTGACTGTTATAACTGTACTCATGGGGCTGTTACTGTTACAACTGTACTCATGTGGCTGTTACTGTTACAACTGTACTCATGTGGCTGTTACTGTTATAACTGTACTCATGGGACTGTTACTGTTATAACTGTACTCATGGGGCTTTTACTGTTATAACTGTACTCATGTGGCTGTTACTGTTACAACTGTACTCATGGGGCTGTTACTGTTATAACTGTACTCATGTGGCTGTTACTGTTATAACTGTACTCATGGGGCTGTTACTGTTACAACTGTACTCATGGGGCTGTTACTGTTACAACTGTACTCATGAGGCTGTTACTGTTACAACTGTACTCATGGGGCTGTTACTGTTATAACTGTACTCATGGGGCTGTTACTGTTACAACTGTACTCATGGGGCTGTTACTGTTACAACTGTACTCATGCGGCTGTTACTGTTATATCTGTACTCATGGGGCTGTTACTGTTATAACTGTACTCATGGGACTGTTACTGTTATAACTGTACTCATGGGGCTGTTACTGTTACAACTGTACTCATGGGACTGTTACTGTTATAACTGTACTCATGGGGCTGTTACTGTTAAACTGTACTCATGGGGCTGTTACTGTTACAACTGTACTCATGGGGCTGTTACTGTTAAACTGTACTCATGGGGCTGTTACTGTTAAACTGTACTCATGGGGCTGTTACTGTTACAACTGTACTCATGGGGCTGTTACTGTTACAACTGTACTCATGGGCTGTTACTGTTACAACTGTACTCATGGGGCTGTTACTGTTACAACTGTACTCATGGGGCTGTTACTGTTAAACTGTACTCATGGGGCTGTTACTGTTACAACTGTACTCATGGGCTGTTACTGTTACAACTGTACTCATGGGCTGTTACTGTTACAACTGTACTCATGGGCTGTTACTGTTACAACTGTACTCATGGGGCTGTTACTGTTAAACTGTACTCATGGGGCTGTTACTGTTACAACTGTACTCATGGGGCTGTTACTGTACAACTGTACTCATGGGCTGTTACTGTTAAACTGTACTCATGGGGCTGTTACTGTTACAACTGTACTCATGGGGCTGTTACTGTTATAACTGTACTCATGGGGCTGTTACTGTTACAACTGTACTCATGGGGCTGTTACTGTTATAACTGTACTCATGGGGCTGTTACTGTTACAACTGTACTCATGGGGCTGTTATGTTACAACTGTACTCATGGGGCTGTTACTGTTAAACTGTACTCATGGGGCTGTTACTGTTAAACTGTACTCATGGGGCTGTTACTGTTATAACTGTATCATGGGGCTGTTACTTTACAACTGTACTCATGGGGCTGTTACTGTTAAACTGTACTCATGGGACTGTACTGTTAAACTGTACTCATGGGGCTGTTACTGTTACAACTGTACTCATGGGCTGTTACTGTTACAACTGTACTCATGGGCTGTTACTGTTAAACTGTACTCATGGGGCTGTTACTGTTAAACTGTACTCATGGGCTTTACTGTTAAACTGTACTCATGGGGCTGTTACTGTTACAACTGTACTCATGGGCTGTTACTGTTATAACTGTACTCATGGGGCTGTTACTGTTAAACTGTACCATGGGGCTGTTACTGTTACAACTGTACTCATGGGGCGTTACTGTTACAACTGTACTCATGGGGCTGTTACTGTTAAACTGTACTCATGGGGCTGTTACTGTTATAACTGTACTCATGGGGCTGTTACTGTTACAACTGTACTATGGGGCTGTTACTGTTACAACTGTACTCATGGGCTGTTACTGTTATACTGTACTCATGGGGCTGTTACTGTTAAACTGTACTCATGGGCTGTTACTGTTATAACTGTACTCATGGGCTGTTACTGTTAAACTGTACTCATGGGCTGTTACTGTTAAACTGTACTCATGGGGCTGTTACTGTTAAACTGTACTCATGGGCTGTCGTTAACTGTACTCATGGGGCTGTTACTGTTATAACTGTACTATGGGCTTTACTGTTATAACTGTACTCATGGGGCTGTTACTTTCAACTGTACTCATGGGCTGTTACTGTTACAACTGTACTCATGGGCTGTTACTGTTACAACTGTACTCATGGGGCTGTTACTGTTACAACTGTACTCATGGGGCTGTTACTGTTACAACTGTACTCATGGGGCTGTTACTGTTACAACTGTACTCATGGGGCTGTTACTGTTATAACTGTACTCATGGGGCTGTTACTGTTACAACTGTACTCATGGGGCTGTTACTGTTACAACTGTACTCATGGGCTGTTACTGTTATAACTGTACTCATGGGGCTGTTACTGTTATAACTGTACTCATGGGACTGTTACTGTTATAACTGTACTCATGGGGCTGTTACTGTTACAACTGTACTCATGGGACTGTTACTGTTATAACTGTACTCATGGGGCTGTTACTGTTATAACTGTACTCATGGGGCTGTTACTGTTACAACTGTACTCATGGGGCTGTTACTGTTATAACTGTACTCATGGGGCTGTTACTGTTATAACTGTACTCATGGGGCTGTTACTGTTACAACTGTACTCATGGGGCTGTTACTGTTACAACTGTACTCATGTGGCTGTTACTGTTATAACTGTACTCATGGGGCTGTTACTGTTACAACTGTACTCATGGGGCTGTTACTGTTATAACTGTACTCATGTGGCTGTTACTGTTATAACTGTACTCATGGGGCTGTTACTGTTATAACTGTACTCATGGGGCTGTTACTGTTACAACTGTACTCATGGGGCTGTTACTGTTACAACTGTACTCATGGGGCTTTTACTGTTACAACTGTACTCATGGGGCTGTTACTGTTACAACTGTACTCATGGGGCTGTTACTGTTACAACTGTACTCATGGGGCTGTTACTGTTATAACTGTACTCATGTGGCTGTTACTGTTATAACTGTACTCATGGGGCTGTTACTGTTACAACTGTACTCATGGGGCTGTTACTGTTATAACTGTACTCATGTGGCTGTTACTGTTATAACTGTACTCATGGGGCTGTTACTGTTATAACTGTACTCATGGGGCTGTTACTGTTACAACTGTACTCATGGGGCTGTTACTGTTACAACTGTACTCATGGGGCTGTTACTGTTACAACTGTACTCATGGGGCTGTTACTGTTACAACTGTACTCATGGGGCTGTTACTGTTACAACTGTACTCATGGGGCTGTTACTGTTACAACTGTACTCATGGGGCTGTTACTGTTACAACTGTACTCATGGGGCTGTTACTGTTACACCTGCACTATAGAACGTTTTCCAGCTTATTAGCAAGCTAGAGCGCATGCTCGTTACGTTATACGAACGAGCTGAACAAACTTGTGGTGTTCACTTGAACACCGCAAGGAAAGGAATTTGAAAGGAATTATTTTTTAATGACAGTCAGGAGACAAGTATGCAGTTGAACCAGCACCCGACCTCTCCATTACCAGCCAGAAGTAGTGGAACAGTCAGTCGAAGTCACTGAAGGTGCACCCGACCTCACCATTACCAGCCAGAAGTAGTGGAACAGTCAGTCGAAGTCACTGAAGGTGCACCCGACCTCACCATTACCAGCCAGAAGTAGTGGAACAGTCAGTCGAAGTCACTGAAGGTGCACCCGACCTCACCGTTACCAGGCAGAAGTAGTGGAACAGTCAGTCGAAGTCACTGAAGGTGCACTCGACCTCACCATTACCAGCCAGAAGTAGTGGAACAGTCAGTCGAAGTCACTGAATGTGGTGAAATTCATTTCATTCTTCGTGTTTTCCAAAGAGCTGCACTCATCATTTCATCTGTTCTGACCTGAGAGAGAGAGAGAACGTCCCACACTACTTTGTATATCTCACTTTGAAACCATTCAAGCGATGCTTTCGCTTGTGTTGAACGTGCATCGATGTTATGAGCCTATGTACAGCGGCCAAGCCTGGTGATGTACATCCCTGCTACGCTCGTGTTCCTTGTACACCTCGTCAAACAAATATGTAGTTGGGAGAGGTTCAACTCGTGGAGTGGAACTAGGAACCTCACGATACGATCCTTCTCATTTTAGATTCATTTGCAAATTGTTAGGACTCATTGGTTGATTAATTGGCACTAGGGTCATTAAGGCTGCATGTAACACTTTCACCACCAGACAAGAATAATTTAATCACTATAATAGGGATTAAGGTCAACTCTCAACATATATACGCAGAGAGAAATTCACCAGGGATTGGGTATTAAACGACTCGTATGTCTTCAAGAAGGCGCTGGACACGCACCTAAAGTCAGTAATTGACCCGCCGGGCTGTGGTTCGTACTTCAGTTTACGTGAGGCCAGAGGTAACAGCCTGGTTAATCAATCCCTGATCCACCGCGACACCTGGTCACAGACTGGGCCGCGGGACCGTTGACCCCCGAAACCCTCTCCAGGTATACTCCAGGTATGGTATTTAGAGACACATAACTCTCTTCCCTCATCAATTCGGTTTGAGAAAGAGTCGTCCCACCGTGAACCACCTCACCCCGTCTTAAACATACATATTAAGGAGCCCTTTACAAGCAACCACTCGGCTATTGCACATTAATGGTATGCAAAACAGACATGATGAAGAACCAGAAACATGTGCAACACCTGAGTATCTTTATTATGATCTTGTTTTGTACTGATAAAGCCACTGGATGGCGAAACGTCTACAAATAAAGTCCCCCAGATGTTGCCCATGAGTGTAATTCTTCACTCGGCCATTGCGATGATTTTCTGCCTACAAGCTTATCACACCTCCGGACATTACAGCATTTTGCCCCCTAACTCAGACATACAATACATATACATCACAGATGATGTTTCAAATGTAAACATCAGCTGATCCTTCAGACATAAAGATCAGCTGATCCTTCAGACATAAACATCAGCTGATCCTTCAAACACAAACAATGCATTCATTCAGCAAGCCAAGGGAGTGTTTGTCAAGGCTGTGAACGCCTCTCCTGCCTTCACTAGAGACAGACAGACAGAGAGACAGACACAAGGACAGAGAGACAGAGAGAGACAGAGAGAGAGGGAGACAGATAGACAGACAGACAGAGACAGTGAGAGAGACAGACAGACAGACAGATAGACAGACAGACATAGAGATAGATAGAGACAGACAGACAGAGAGATAGACAGACAGACAGACAGACAGACAGACAGACAGAAAGAGACAGAGAGAGAGACAGCTTGTCAATAAAGTTAGGAATCCTTAACTTGCCAATAGCTTGTCAATAAAGTTAGGGATACTTAACCTAACCTTGTGAAACCCTGTGTAAAAAAAAAGAGAGAGGGAGAGAGAGAGAGAGATAAAGAGAGAAATTCCAGGAGTCTAATGAATGCAACCTGCGTTCAATAGACACTTTGAAAGACAGACAAACAGACACACACACCAGTAGCTATGACATGACCCCAGCAACCACATATAGGTAAGAACACACACGTACACCAGGAGCTATGACACGACCCCAGCAACCACATATAGGCAAGCACACACACACACACACACACACACACCAGTAGCTATGACACGACCCCAGCAACCACATATAGGTAAGCACACACACACACACACACACCAGGAGCTATGACACGACCCCAGCAACCACATAGAGGTAAGCACACACACACACACACCAGGAGCTATGACACGACCCCAGCAACCACATATAGGTAAGCACACACACACACACACCAGGAGCTATGACACGACCCCAGCAACCACATATAGGTAAGCACACACACACACATGAACAAAAGGTTGAATAAAAGACTTTCAGAAACACGCTCAGCAAAACCAAACATTAATCGAACCTCAATGGAATATTTGATAGGTGTGTGTGTGTACTCACATATTTGTGGTTGCAGGGGTTGATTCATAGCTCCTGGCTCCGCCTCTTCACTGATCGGTACTAGGTCATCTCTCTCTCTGCTCCATGAGCTTTATCATACCTCGTGTTAAAGCTATGTATGGTTCCTGCCTCCACTACGTCACTTGCCAGACTATTCCACTTCCTGACAACTCTATGACTAAAAAAATACTTCCTCACATTTCTTTGACTCATCTGAGTCTTCAGCTTCCATTTGTGACCCCTTGTTTCTGTGTCCCATCTCTGGAACATCCTGTCTCTGTCCACCTTGTCAATTCTTCGTAGTATTTTGTATGTCGTTATGATGTCTCTCCTAACCCTCCTGTCCTCCAGTGTCGTCAGGCCGATTTTCCTTAACCTTTCTTCGTAGGATATTCCCCTTAGCTCTGCAACTTAACTTGTTGCAAACCTTTGCACTTTGTCTAATTTCTTGACGTGCTTGACCAGGTGTGGGTTCCAAACTGGTGCTGCATACTCCAGTATGGACCTGACGTACACTGTGTACAGAGTCTTGAACGATTCCTTACTGAGGTATCGGAACGCTATTCTCAGGTTTCCCAGGCGCCCATATGCTGCAAAAGTTATTTGGTTGATGTGCGCCTCAGGAGATGTGCTCGGTATTATACTCACCCCAAGATCCTTTTCCTTGAGTGAGGTTTGCAGTCTTTGGCCCCCTAGCCTGTACTCTGTATGCGGTCTTCTTTCACCTTTTTCAATCTTCATGACTTTGCATTTGGCGGGGTTAAATTCGAGTAGCCAGTTGCTGGACCACGTGTCCTGCATGTCCAGGTCTCTTTGTAGTCCTGCCTGATCCTCATCCTATTTAATTCTCCTCATTAACTTCACATCATCTGCAAACAGGGACGCTTCTGAGTCTATCCCTTCCGTCATGTCATTCACATATACCAAGAATAGCACTGGTCCTAGGACTGACCCCTGTAGAACCCTGCTTGTCACAGGCGCCCACTCTGATACCTCGTCACGTACCATGACTCGTTGTTGCCTCCCTGTCAGATATTCTCTGATCCATTGCAGTGCCCTTCCTATTATGCGTGCCTGATCCTCTAGCTTTTGCACTAATATCTTGTGAGGAACTGTGTCGAAGGCCTTCTCTCAGTCCAAGAAAATAAAATCTACCCACCCCTCTCTCTTGTCTTATTTCCGTTACCTTGTCATAAAACTCCAGTAGGTTTGTGACACAGGATTTGCCTTCCATGAATTAGTGCTGGTTGTCGTTTATAAGCTTGTGTCTTTCCAGGTGCTCCACCACTCTCCTCCTGATAATCTTCTCCATGACTTTGCATACTATACACGTCAGTGACACTGGTCTATAGTTTAGTGCCTCGTGTCTGTCTCCTTTCTTAAAAATGGGGACTACATTTGCCTGTGTGTGTGCGCTTCAGGAGATGTGTTCGGTATTATATTCACCCCAAGATCCTTTTCCTTGAGTGAGGTTTGTAGTCTTTGGCCCCCTAGCCTGTACTCTGTCTGCGGTCTTCTTTCACCTTCTCCAATCTTCATGACTTTGTATTTGGTGGGGTTAAACTTAAAGAGCCAGTTGTTGAACCAGGGTTGAAGCCTGTCCAGATCCCTTTGTAGTCCTACCTGATCCTCATTCACTTAAATTCTCCACATTATCATCACATCGTCTGCAAACAGAGACACTTCTGAATCTATCTCTTCCTTCCGTCATGTCATTCACATATACCAGAAACAGGACTAGCCCTAGGACTGACCCTTGTGGAACTCCGCTCGTCACAGGCGCCCACTCTGACACCTTGTCATGTACCATCACTCGTCGTTTCCTTCCCGTCAATTATTCTCTTATCCTGCCTGCTCCTCTAGCTTTTGCACCAATCTCTTCTGCGGAACTGTGTCGAAAGCCTTCTTGCAGTCCAAGAAAATGCAATCTACCCACCGATTTGTTTGCACGATGTTCGAGTCTTGGTTCCCGGCCTTGCCTCTTGAACATAGATCAACTTTCCTGGTTTCTGGCTCTTTGAGCCCTGCCAGAACTTCGTTTGAAACAATCTAGTTACCTACTGCTTTGAGACTGAAAAACTACTTCCTAACATCACTGTGACTCATCTGTGATCAATTTTTACCTTCCTTCAATGTTCACTTGCACCTGGTAAACGATAGGTACCCCTAGGTAGGTAACCTCTCTCCAGGTGCCGTATCACGCCAGCGAAACTAACACTTCCAAACCAGTATAATAATTCACGTAAATACGAGTGGGGTCCCACTAGCAACCTATCTCGGGATAATTAGGAACTTGCTATTCCTCTGTCATATAACCTAATTCCCTTTCCTTCCTTAGGTGCTGCCGGCTACATACTCCGGGGGGTGGACGTTCCTCGGTTCGCCTTCGCAGGGGGCCAAGCTAAACTGAACTGCTCTTACGACTTGAGTTCCACCAGACTTTACTCCCTCAAGTGGTACCACAATGGTACTGAGTTCTATCGTTATGTTCCCACTGAGAGGAACAGACCCATCAACATCAAGCCTAGCCACAAGTTCTCTGTTACCGTGAGTGTTATGTGTGTTCTCTCTCTAGCGTTATGTGTGTTCTCTGGTGTTCTGTGTGTTCTCTGGTGTTCTGTGTGTTCTCTGGTGTTCTGTGTGTTATGTGGCTTTCTTTGTATTCTCTGGCGTTCTGTGTTCTCTGGCGTTCTGTGTTCTCTGGCGTTCTGTGTTCTCTAGCGTTCTGTGTTCTCTGGCGTTCTGTGTTCTCTAGCGTTCTGTGTTCTCTGGCGTTCTGTGTTTTCTGATGTTCTGTGTGTTCTCTGGTGTTCTGTGTTTTCTGGTGTTCCTTGGTGTTCTGTGATCTTCGCTAGTCATCCTTGTACAACTTAACAGACTTGAGCCTCGTGATCCAAGGAATTGAAGCTACCCTTCCCTTTCTCGGATCAGACCTGGGTGTATCCCATTTCTCATCAGTTGTGTGACCCCTGTGAATTTAGTGCTTCCCCATTTAATGTAATAATTATCGTTTTAACACAGTTGAGCTGCAAACCCACTCGCTCAACTCGAAGCTAAAATGATCTAGTGTCCGAAACAATAAGAGATTCTCTCCAGTTTTTGTTCAGACAGGTCTTCCACAGGGGTTCGTTCTTAGCACAACACTGCATGGGTTAGTTTTTAATGGATTAGCTTCCTGGATGGAAATAAATAGTATAAAATACGATACGATGGAAAAACAAACTCAAATGCATTATGAAATCCTTTATTGACAACGTTTCGCCCTCAGTGGGCTTCATCAAGTCACAAACAGACCTACTTCGACAAATTGGTTGATTGATTGATTCGTCAAGAACTGCGTCCTGACACGGGTCTTAGTCCTAAGATGACCCATCTGAGGATCTCGAATGAGATATCGATCTAATTCTGCTGTACTGTGGCCGCTATCAGGGTCTTGCTCTACCCCCTGTGCGTTCCAAGCCAAAATATTTTATGTACAACAGTTGGCTGAGGCCATCAGCCCCCCACCATTGTCTCTGGGTCCTGTGTTGGGTGGTCGGGTAAATTTGCAAATAAACACATAGACTCTGTTTTGTCCATCATGCATATGTTCAGGAAGGTCTTCACAATAGTTCTGAATGTCTCTGTTTTCTTCTGAATCTATCATGTCGCATATGATATCGGTGAAACATGTCGTTGTAGACAACATATGATGGCTCAGGAGTAATACGGGATGTCCTGCTGTGCTCTCCTGGGCTACAATGCTCCTCACTGGTAACTGCTGTGATGCTGGGGTTGACGCAGCATGGGGCTCACTGACTGCCGTTGTCGGGTTTGAACAAGAGTATCGGAATCTGGCTGAGCAAGGTCGCGACCACGTCGCTGGTGTTTCCTTGGTTTCCTACGTTGCTGTGGCCAGGGAAGTGGCCCTGAATTCCGTGTTACTGTAGCCTCCTCTGGACGAGGCTGCTGCTCAGTGGTGAGGGCTCTACTTAATGTTGGAGGCTGGACAACTGTGATTTTCCATGCTGCCTTGACACGCCGGAGCCTCTCCAGGTAGTGCAGGTTCCAGGTATGATGTTTCTTGTAGCTTCACCTCTCTTCAGTTTACTCAAGCAGTCCTTGGTCGGGTGAGACCCGCTGCAGATGCCACATACTTCTTTAAATTGACATCAGGCGCTGAGGTGGTTATACCTGTGGCACCTGAGGCACCTCAAAGGTTCTGGGTTGTATGTCCTAACCTGGTATTTTTCCCAGCAACCGAGATCCAATTGAGCTGGGAGAGGTTCTTCATGTTGGATCAAGACCTACCTCATAGTTACGTTGCCGTCAACTTTCAGGATGTTTTTCTTACTGTAGATTGCATCTAGAGGCATGTTTAGTGGATAACGCATTAGTATGCCTATTGTTGCCCCCTCCATGGATTTTAGTTCGGTTAGAACAAGTGGTAATTCCAGGTCATTCACCTTCTGCAGTATCTCACAGGACTCTGTGTTTCGAGGAGTGAGAATAAACCCCCATTTCAGATTTAGGGACATTGATATCTTAAGGCCATATTCCTGAGGTGAATTATAGCAGATTATGGGGTGTCGTGGTGTCCTTTGCTTATCACCCTGAATTTGTTGCTTGTGCATATTGTACATAGTGTACATACCTGTATTTACCATCTGGTGAAGGCAAATACAAATTATAGTCTACTGTTGAGTTTTGTTTGATCCATTTCCCATTACGACCAGATCTCACAGGCCTTTCTTTACCTGTGCTCGTAATACTTTGCTTGGCTTATCCGACGCAAGGAAACATTGTGCCTTCTCTGGGACTTCGGGGCTCGTACTACCTGCCAACCTTCTTCATCCAATATATCTAGAATTGGGATGAGCATTTCTTGATCCATCCCTATCTCACTAGCCCGGCTAGTTTCGCTTGCTTCTCTGTCCCAAGAGCCAAGGGAGACCAGTGAGTGGTCTCGCAGCTTCTTCGCCAGAATTGCGTCTCACATTTCCAAATCCGAGTCCTTGGGACATTGTGTCCTCTTCCTTCTGGAAGAAGCCATGTACTTCCGTGTGCCTGTTTCTTGACTCGATGACTCGGACAAGTTGATTGATTGATGTTTTTATGTTAAGAGCGTCAATGAGGGATATTTGTGTACTGTACCAGTCACGGTACTGTGCGTCGAAATGCTCAGTCTACGGTATCTGGTGTTCTGTCATGACCTTCATGACCTTTCAACTTACAGAATAATCACAGACTTCATTATTACAATAATGGCATTACCGACAACATTAGGAATTTCCACCCATGTGTATCACCTGGGTATCTTGATTGGACTCCAGATACCCAGGTGTTGCACATGCCTAATTCCTCAACACAGACCTTAGTTCAGCCCCCTACTTCCCGTCCTCATCCTTCAGCATCACGTTATCTAATCTTAGCTTGCGCACTCTACATTTCTCAAGCTACCTCTCTTCCTATTCACCCTGTTCTCCTCTGTTTACCTGAGGGACGTGCCGGTTTTTGGGGCCTGTCTCTCCTGTCAATTCCAAAGTCCCTGATCACTGATTATGAACATACACTGCCTTCTCCAGTCATTTTCAGTTACACTCAAGTACCAGTCCTATGTACACTGGTGCCTCTAAGTCCTCATGTGGTGTAGCATGTATACATATCTCTCTCTCTGGTACTATCTCTGGTACTGTGGTACAGGCATGTATACCTAGTGTATGTAGCTCTCTTGTTTCTCTCTGGTACTGTCATACAAGCATGTATACCTAGTGTATTCAGGAGAGAATTATACTCCATTCTAGTAGCCGTCAGCTACACTGGTGCTCTTCCTAGTTCTTTAGATATTGTCTCTAACTCTCAAAGTGTGTGACAAGTATTATGTTACAAGAGTGTTACAAGTGTATGTGTAATAGGTACGTTACAAGTGTGTTACAAATATGTGTCACGAGTGTTACAAGTTAAGATTAAGACACATGTGCAGTAGTTGGGAATCTTTATTGATGAACCGTTTCACCTACACAGTAGGCTTCTTCAGTCACATACAAAGGCAGCAGTACTAATGAAATGAAGATGATGTAATCAGTCCATCAATCTTGGAGAAAAGGTATTTAAGGTGGTCAGTCCCTGAGGCTGGAGAAGAGTTCAACTGCACTTGTTTGATCACATCCGCAGTCTGTTTACCACCGTCCTCTCCTGTTCTTATTCTTCTCATTACTTTCACATCATCGGCAAACAGTAACACATAGAACTCAATCCCCTCTGATATGTTTTCATATATATTAGGAACCGTAGTGGTCCTAAGACTGATCCTTATGGAACCCCACTTGTTACTCTCTGCCTTGTCATTCAGCTGCTGCTTTTTAACCCAGCTTCTGGTTTCTGGACTAATCTCTGGTGCTGTACTTTATCAAAGGCCTTTTTGCAGTCCAAGAAGAAGCAGTCCACCCAACTTTCTCTCTTGTTTATCTCTCAGATTCCAGCATTAGATTCCAATAAATTTATAAGACAGGATTTTCCATCCTCAGATCCATGATGGTTTTCTGGCCCTTGTGTGTGTACTCACCTAGTTGTACTCACCTAGTTGTACTCACCTAGTTGGGGTTGCAGGGGTCGAGTCATAGCTCCTGGCCCCGCCTCTTCACTGGCCGCTACTGGGTCACTCTCCCTGCGCCATGAGCTTTATCATACCTCTTCTTAAAGCTATGTATGGAGCCTGCTTCCACTACATCACTTCCCAAACTATTCCACTTCCCGACCACTCTGTGACTGAAGAAATACTTCCTAACATCCCTGTGATTTATCTGAGTCTTCAACTTCCAACTGTGTCCCCTTGTTGCTGTGTCCCATCTCTGGAACATTATGTCTGTCCACCTTGTCAATTCTTCTCAGTATCTTATATGTCGTTATCATGTCCCCCCTATCTCTCCTGTCCTCCAGTGTCGTCAGGTCGATTTCCCTTAACCTTTCCTCGTAGGACATACCCCTTAGCTCTGGGACTAGTCTTGTTGCAAACCTTTGCACTTTGTGTGTGTGTGTGTGTGTGTGTGTGTGTGTGTGTACTCACCTAATTGTGGTTGCAGGGGTCGAGACTCAGCTGTGTGTGTGTATGTGTGGCAGTTAATGAGTTGGCAGTGGAGGTTGCTGGCACTACACACCTGCCTTACACCAGGCTCCCTTATCTTTTTCAGTAATCTCTCTCTCTCTCTCTCTCTCTCTCTCTCTCTCTCTCTCTCTCTCTCTCTCTCTCTCTCTCTCTCTCTCTCTCTCTCTCTCTCTCTCTCTCTCTCTCTCTCTCTCTCTCTCTCTCTCTCTCTCTCTCTCTCTCTCTCTCTCTCGTGTATGTACTGTTATTGGCTCTCAGGAACTACGTGTTTCTGTGTTTTGTATTTGAAGTTTACCAAGAGAGAGAGAGAGAATAATGCTCACACCTTCAATCCCAGGTATTAAATACTGGAACTTATAAATTCCCTTTATTGATTTATTATTGAAATTTTGGTAAACCCGAAACGTCGTATAATGGTTCAGGATGGACCGAAACGTCGTATAATGGCTCAAGATGGACCAAAACGTCGTCTAATGATTCAGGATGGATCGAAACTTTATCTAATGGTTCAGGATGGACTGAAACGTCGTCTAATGGTTCAGAATGGACCGAAACGTCGTCTAATGATTCAGAATGGACCGAAACGTCATCTAGTGGCTCAGGATGGACCGAAACGTTGTCTAATGGTTCAGGATGGACCGAAACGTCATCTAGTGGTTCAAGATGGACTGAAACGTCGTCTAATGGTTCAGGATGGACCGAAACGTCGTCTGATGGTTCAGGATGAGCCGAAAGTCGTCTAATGAGTCAGAATTAGCCGTGTAAAGCTTTTCCCAATTATGGTTAGTTTCGAAATGTTTCTTGCCAGGGAAAGATACGTTAAAGCCAGGGAAAGATAAGATAAAGTCAGGGAAAGATAATATAAAGCCAGGGAAAGATAAGTTAAAGCCAGGGAAAGATAAGATAAAGCCAAGGAAAGATAAGTTAAAGCCAGAGAAAGATAAGATAAAGCCAGGGAAAGGTATGATAAAGTCAGGGAAAGATAAGATAAAGCCAGGGAAAGATAAGATAAAGCCAGGAAAAGATAAGATAAAGCCAGGGAAAGATAAGATAAAGTCAGGGAAAGATAAGTTAAAGCCAGGGAAAGATAAGATAAAGCCAGGGAAAGATAAGATAAAGTCAGGGAAAGATATGATAAAGCCAGGGAAAGATAAGATAAAGCCAGGGAAAGATAAGATAAATCCAGGGAAAGATATGATAAAGCCAAGGAAAGATAAGGTAAAGCCAGGGAAAGATAAGATAAAGCCAGATAAAAATAAGATAACGCCAGGGAAAGATAAGAAAAAAACAGGGTAAGCCAAAGATAACCAGAGAAAGGAAGAGAAAGTCAGGGAAAACCAAAGAAAGCTAGGGAAAAAAAAGTTAAAGGAGGGTCAAGCCTGGGTCAAGCCAGGGGCGAGCCAGGGGTGAGCCAGGAGCGAGCCATGGGCGAGCCAGGGGCAAGCCAGGAGCGAGCCATGGGCGAGCCAGGGGCAAGCCAGGAGCGAGCCATGGGCGAGGCAGGGGTGAGCCAGGGACGAGCCATGGGTGAGCCAGGGGCGAGCCATGGGCGATCCAGGGACAAGCCAGGGACGAGCCAGGGGCGAGCCAGGGGTGAGCCAGGGGCGAGCCAGGGAAGATAATTACTCTACGGCTTCAGTTCATCCCAGCCAGGAGATCCATTAATGAAAATTAAGATGTATACATGTGAGGCTTCCTTGAGAGAGAGAGAGAGAGAGAGAGAGAGAGAGAGAGAGAGAGAGAGAGAGAGAGAGAGAGAGAGAGCTAGCAGCCCCTCTAACTAGTATCTTTACAGACCAGTGTCACTCCTGTCAATCACTGGCAAGATCCTTGAGACAATAATCTCACAGCAGGTGACAGAGTTTTTAGACTACCACTGACTACTTTGTGACCGTCAATATGGCTTCAGGAAAGGTTACACTGCTGCTGATCTGTTGTTAAACCTCTCCACTATATGGCACCAGTTACTAGATGAATCCAAAGTCAGCTGTGTGGTGGCACTGGACATTGCTGGTGCTTTCGACCGAGTGTGGCACCAGGGCCTCTTGGCAAAACTGCAAGCACTGGGAATTGCAGGCTCTACACTACGTCTCCTCAGTGATTACCTTCATGGTAGATTTCTAAGTGTAGTTCTCAATGGGATAGAGTCACCCAGACTTCCTATTGGGGCAAGTGTCCACAGGGAAGCGTGCCTGGGCCATTGTAATGGAATGTCTACTTCAATGACCTTCATCTCATCCCAGAATCCCATGCATATGCAGACGACTGTACTCTGACATTTACTTATCCAAGAGAGGAAATGCCAGCTACTCTAAGCTACATCATTCACCAGCTAAGAGCTATATCAGCTTGAAGAAACCGATCTCAGGTAACAGTTGCTCCTGAGAAAACACAAATGATGATGGTCTCTAGGCACCATTATGGTAATGCCGGAACAGTAGTAAGTATGAATGGAGGAGTGTTGGTACCCTGGGACCAAGCTGATATCCTTGGGGTGAAATTTGACTCCAAACTGTAAATCTTGAAAACAAGGCAGCCAGAAAGCTTACAGTACTTCGATGTATCTCGCATCTGCTTGACAGTAGAGGTTGCAGTGTCTGTACGAGGCACAGGTACACTCACACCTTGAGTATGCTCCACTTTCTTGGATTGCCTGCCCCCTATCTTATCTGCTACTTCTTGACACGGCAGAGAACAGAGCAAGACGCCTCATCTCTCGCCTGGACCCATCCTGGATAGATCTGTCATTCCAGCAGATCCTTCAACACAGGAGGGATGTGGGTGGCCTTACTGTTATGTACAAGACCAACGTTCTCAAAGTACCACACTTGTCTCCACTCCGAGGGCAGCGAGAAGTGAGCTTCTACACCACAAGACGGGCAGCCAGCAGCAACTTCACTCTGACTGTAACCTTCTCCAGAACATCACTTCATCTGAGATCATTTATTCCCAGGATAACTCGAGTCTGGAACACATTCGTACACAATTATGATGTCAACGAGATAAAGTCAGTTCATAAAATGAAATCACTGGCACACAGATGGCTCCATAACAATAACAAAGCTTTTAAATAAGCTGATGTAGGTAAGAACTCTTAGCTTGTAAATAAAGTTAGAATACCTAACTAACTTAACCTTGTAAAACACTGTGTAAAGAGAGAGAGAGAGGAGAGAGAGAGAGAGAGAGAGAGAGAGAGAGAGAGAGAGAGAGGAGAGAGAGAGAGAGAGAGGGACTAATATCACCAGATTATCTCTGAAGAGTATTTTTGGTCAAGAGGAAAAAAATTAATGGGTGAAACAGTTGTACTGGTGGGTGAAACAGGTGTAGTGATGGGTGAAACAACTGTAGTGATGGGTGAAACAGGTGTAGTGATGGGTGAAACAGGTGTAGTGATGGGTGAAACAACTGTAGTGATGGGTGAAACAACTGTAGTGATGGGTGAAACAACTGTAGTGATGGGTGAAACAGTTGTAGTGATGGGTAAAACAGGTGTAGTGATGGGTGAAACAGGTGTAGTGATGGTTGAAACAACTGTAGTGATGGGTGAAACAGTTGTAGTGATGGGTAAAACAGGTGTAGTGATGGGTAAAACAACTGTAGTGATGGGTGAAACAGTTGTAGTGATGGGTGAAACAACTGTAGTGATGGGTGAAACAACTGTAGTGATGGGTGAAACAACTGTAGTGATGGGTGAAACAGTTGTAGTGATGGGTAAAACAGGTGTAGTGATGGGTAGAACAGGTGTAGTGATGGGTGAAACATACCTTCAAATATCTTTGACAACGATTTTTTTGGACCAGTTATTATTATTATTATTATTATTATTAATGATGATGATTTTTCCCTCATAACATGAGTGTGTTGACCCATACTGTGAGTTTCTCCCTTCATTACATGAGTGTGTTGACCCATACTATGAGTTTCTCCCTTCATTACATGAGTGTGTTGACCCATACTGTGAGTTTCTCCCTTCATTACATGAGTGTGTTGACGCATACTGTGAGTTTCTCCCTCATAACATGAGTGTGTTGACCCATACTGTGAGTTTCTCCCCATAATATGAGTGTGTTGACCCATACTGTGAGTTTCTCCCTCATAACATTAGTGTGTTGACCCATACTCTGTGTTTCTCCCCATAATATGAGTGTGTTGACCCATACTGTGAGTTTCTCCCTTCATTACATGAGTGTGTTGACGCATACTGTGAGTTTCTCCCTTCATAACATGAGTGTGTTGACCCATACTGTGAGTTTCTCCCTTCATTACATGAGTGTGTTGTCTCCCCCATGCAGGAGGTGTTCCGTAACGAGCACCGGGTGATGTTGTCACTGACAAGACTGACAGTGTCAGCCTCGGGAGACTATCGTTGTGAAGTGATCGCTGAGCATCCCAGCTTCCGTACTGAGACTTCCAACGCTCCCATGACTGTCCTAGGTAAGTCCCAGCTCTCTCTCTCTCTCTCTCTCTCTCTCTCTCTCTCTCTCTCTCTCTCTCTCTCTCTCCTCTCTCTCTCTCTCTCTCTATCTCGTAATAAAGAATCTGATCGCCTAATTAGCAACAATCTTCTTTAAGTTGATCGAATCCTTTATTTTCCTGAGCTCTTTTGTTCAGATTAACAAAAGTCGTCTGGTATATTTCTTGGCTTTATCGACTTATTTAATTGTTTATTGAATTTGTTGAACTGTTGGATCTCATAACTTGAGAAATCCTCCTCTTGTAACTGGCCGCGTTCTTTTGTTTTCACAAAGAATTCGATCCTGTAGTTTCACACTGCCATGTAATGTAGAATCCAATCCTCTAATGGTCGGTGTTAGTTTTGATTCAATGATTTTTAAGTTGATTTGTTGGAATATTAAAAGTCGTTTTCTTTTTGAGAAATACACAACAGCACACACCCACACAAAAGTTTGAAGCCGACCAGAAGAGTCATTCTCCGGTTATTTAATACGTCAGTAAATGTGAGTTTAGTGATGAATTTGATTATATTGTTATTATCTTGCTATTCAATGATAAACAATACTATAAACATTTCGAAATTAAAATTGAGAAAATAGAAACTACACAATCCACTAAGAATGCCAAGTTTCTTCTCAGTAGGATGCGCCAGTGATGCCAAGTCGTGCAGAAGAGGCTATCCAGAGTTATCACAAGGAAATCAAAAGTGGGCATGGTGTGTATAAAATTCATTAGAAGGCATCTGCACATGTTCGATGCCGCCTTGTTCTGACGTGGACTCCAGCTCCTCTCCGTGAAGAGTTTACAACCTAATAAAGCGCCCACCATTGTTATGGGCAGGTCCCCCTCACAGTGTTGACTAGCGGGATCTGACGTCTGAACTCACCACCCAAATACTTGATCCTCTTCGATGGCCCTTCTAAGACAACCAGTGAAATCCTTGATAAATCCACTTGGTAAATGGGCCGTGAGGCAGCGTCCTCTCCCAGGGGGGATTACTGAAGCCTGCGATCGACAGGAGGAGATTTAGCTTTATTTTTAAGTGTTGCGAGGATTTTAAAACTAGGAAGAAGTGCAAATAGGGATTTGTCTCATGTACAAGACGACTTGTTTAATAATAACATTGTTACGTAGAGGACCGACCTAAAAGAAAGACGATGGAAGGAAATATTATAGCAAAATGGTCGACACTTTTTGAGAGCTGCCTCTCTAGGTCACTCCACTTTTTGAGTTGGGTGAAGGGGAAGGGGGAAGTTAACATATCATAATCATATAAATTTTGGGGTTCCCAAACTTTTTCATTCCGCTCACCACTTGACATTTACGTAGACAGCTGCACATTACTACCCTCATAGTTAGTGAACCAAGTTGGTCGTGTAATAATTAAACACATGAACTGGTTGGAGAACATTATTATTATTATAATCAAAAGAAGCGCTAAACCGTGGATGGAGAACCAAATAAAGGCACAACAGCGTGACTGGAACAATACATAAACAACCCACACGAAGGAGAGAGAAACTTTTGACGATGTTTCGGTCCGACTTGACCATTTACAAGTTTCTCAACATCATTAAGCAAATACAAATGGTTATAATTACGACCATAATTTTTAAAAGGGTGGAGGGGTAAGCCAGCGGAAGGCCTCGGTCAGATGAGCAAAAGCTCCACAGCAGTGGGTCATCATCTAAGTCCCGCGTCAGGAAACACTTGTCCTGTTTCCTGACAAACCTCACCTAACCTGACCCTACAAGTTACTCTCCCCGACGTGCGGTTATTCGTGTATTGAACTGGTTGATATTGTCTTATTTACTATCTATTTTCCAAGAACTGTTAAACTTAACAGCAATAATAAAACCAACAAGTACTCAACCTGTGCTTATTTTGATGTGTATTACTGGACGAATTTCGACTCGATACGACTGAAACAAAAAATAAAATGTTATTTACACAACAATTCAAGAAACTACACCAACAGTTTAGTTGCATCGTAACTTTTAATTTTATTCTTGATTTGCATAGCTTCCTTTACGCTTGGGAGCAAATCATCCATCACAGTGGGAGAGATGGATGAGTCTCTCCCACAAGCTGCTATACGTCAGGTTTCTCTTTAGAAAGAGCACACTGGAGGGCGTCCTCAACAATTAGGTGAGTCTGGTGTTTTATTTTTAGGAGAGGAGAACCTTGCTTCACAAAGCCAAGTAGATGGCAACAACACGAGCGTCCTGACAGACAGACAAACAGGTCACAGGTCTCAGCCTCTCACACTGGAAATCAGGATTAGGATTAGGTAAAAAACAAAGAAAAAAACACGGAAAGGGTTGGGATTGAACCCATGACAGTAGTAGTGGGATGCTCCCAGGTAAGACCCATGTGGGTGAAATGAAGATTTGGGTAGTGGAAGAGTAGTGAGGGAGAGGAAATTATTTGAAATTGAGAGAAAGAGCCGGGGCTAGACCCAGCCTCATGACGTTGGTAGCAGAGTAGAGGGGTGACTCCATGAATCACTACCGCAGAGCTGGTCTGGATTTGGGGGACGAAATATCGGCATACGTGAAGCCTATGTGTCATGTGCAGGCAAGTGAGTCGTGCTTCCTTACACTTGTTGTCTATGTTCACCCATCAGTAAAATGGGTACCTGGGTGTTAGTGGACTGGTGTGGGTCGCATCCTGGGACAAAACTGACCTAATTTGCCCGAAATGCTCAGCATAACAAGGGGCTTTCTATATAGTAGTATGTCATTAATGTCAGCTATGACTGTATACCTTGTACACGTACTTGTAGTAAATAAAGATATTATTATTATTATTAAAACTCCTAGTGCGTGAGCAACTGGGTCAGGTGGCTACAATAAGATTCATCCAACTAGGTATATTTCTATACACCATAGGGAGGTTTGCATGGGCCACCACTGTGACCAGAAATGCAAGTTTTTACAGATTCATCTATTATACCCTACATCTATATAATAGCTGTATATCAGTGGTATTTAGCGCTGACTACATGAAGAATCAGACACTAGTGTAACGTGAGGGTATCTTCATTGTAGACGTTTCGCCCTCCAGTGGCTTTACCAATACATTACATGGGCATAATATTATGTCCATGTAATGTATTGATAAAGCCACTGGAGGGCGAAACGTCTACAATATACCCAGATGTTGCACTAGTGCCTGATGCTTCATCTCTGTAATAGCTATAATACCCGGGTCCTCTCCTCCTATCCCTTCTTTTACCACAGTTGTTACACACTTGGTACCGCACTGAGGCGCACTCTCAGCCTTCTCTCTCGGTATTCTGGCCATGGTATCTTGTTCCTGGAGATGGTAGACACTGATACCCCGGAGTGATGACTTATCACCCCTTCTCTCATTCTCTGTTTATCCACCTCTTCTGTGGTATCCTTCTCTTTCCCCACGTGTGTGTGTGTGCTCACCTAATTGTGGTTGCAGGGGTCGAGACTCAGCTCCTGGCCCCGGTCTGTGTGTGTGTGTGCGCGCGTGTAGATATGTGATAAATGTGTATGTATGTGTACCTGTGGGTGTGTATTTATATATGTAGCAGTGAAGGCAAGAACGTACACATGTATATTTATCCCAGTATTGGCGCATCAATCACCGGTTGACATCTTAGTCATCAAGCTCCCCCTCCCTCCACCTGACTCTTCCACCCCCACCCCATTTCCCCTACCCCCAGCCCATACTTCCCCCACACCTGAATTCCCCACACACCCCATCTCCCTACCCCTGTCTCCCCACACGCCCCCTCTCCCTCTATCTCCCCACACCTCCTGTTATCCCCCACACACACCCTCCTCCCCTGTCTCCCCACTCTCCTCCCCCCACACCTCTTACACACACACACACATGCCTCCCTCCTCCTCCTCTCACCCCTACCCCCACTCACCCTTCTCTCCACCCTCCCCTCCTCCCATCCCCACCCCTCCCCTCCCTCCCCTCCCCACTCAGGTGTACCTCCTGGGGGTCGCTGTACCGGAGCCAATTTAGTATATAAGTTTTTATTGTGTTGTGGCCAAATTTGAAATACTTTCACCCTCTCCCTCTAACCCTCCCTCCCTTTCTCCCTCCCTCCTTCCCTCCCTCCTTCCCTCCCTCCTTCCCTCCCTTCCTTCCTCTCTTCCTTCCTCTCTTCCTTCCTTCCTCCTTCCTGCCTCTCTTCCTTCCTCCCTTCCTTCCTTCCTCCCTTCCTTCCTGTCTTCCTTCCTCCCTCTCTTCCTCCTTCCTTCCTCTCTTCCTTCCTCTCTTCCTTCCTCTCTTCCTTCCTCCTTCCTTCCTCTCTTCCTTCCTCTCTTCCTTCCTCCTTCCTTCCTCTCTTCCTTCCTCTCTTCCTTCCTCCCTTCCTCCCTTCCTTCCTCTCTTCCTTCCTCTCTTCCTTCCTCTCTTCCTTCCTCTCTTCCTTCCTCTCTTCCTTCCTCTCTTCCTTCCTCTCTTCCTTCCTCTCTTCCTTCCTTCCTCTCTTCCTTCCTCTCTTCCTTCCTCTCTTCCTTCCTCTCTTCCTTCCTCCCTTCCTTCCTCTCTTCCTTCCTCTCTTCCTTCCTTCCTCTCTTCCTTCCTCTCTTCCTTCCTCCCTTCCTTCCTCTCTTCCTTCCTTCCTTCCTTCCTTCGCGTCTTCTCCCATCTTATTAACTTCCCTTAACTTTCCTCCTCTCATCTTCCTTCTTCTTCATTACCATCTTACTCTTTATCCTCTGTTTTCTGTCTCATTTTCTTTTCTCATCTTCTTTCTCTCGTCTTCCTTTCTTTCTCATCTTTTCTCTATACTTCCTCTCTTTCTCTTCATATTCCCTCCATTTATCGCTTCTTTTCTCACTCTTTCTCCATTTCTTTCTCCGTTCCTTCTCTTTCTCTCCTCCCTCTTTTCTTTCCCTTACTTTCATCCATTATGCGTAATTCCTCATTCTTTGTCACTTTCGTGTTCCATCTTTTTCTACTTCCTCTATCCTTCAATTTTTACTTTCGCCCCTTTTAATTCAAATTTCCCTTTCCTTTCCATTCTGTCTCCCTCTCTCCTTCCATTATCCATTTACCCTTCCCCATGTTTCATATTTCTCTCATCTTCGGTTCTCCTTGTCTCTCCCTCTCTCTCATATTCTCTTCCATTCACTCACTTTCTTCAAATCAGGCCTAGTAGGCCTAGTAGGCCTAGAGATTGAACAGTGAACCTTCACTGCTCTTGCTAATTAAGACAAGCATTTAAATTACTGGGACAGACTGAAGTGCCTTGCACTGTATTCCTTGAAACGTAGGCGAGAAAGACAAATCCTAAAGGAATTCGTCCCAAACCTGCCCAGAGAAATCCCTCCTTACAACAGCAGAAGGCTCGACAGACGATGCCAAATGCCCCAGTGAAAAGCAGGGCTGCCATGAGTATACTGAAACAACACAGTAAATGTAAGGGGCCCTAGACTCTACAGCAGCCTACCATCTTACATGAAAGGATAACCAATAGACCCCTGGTTCATAGAGTCAGTTTGTGACCAGCCTGGCTGTGGTTCGTACGTTCGACTGCGTGCGAACAGCGGTTACAGCCTGGTTGGTCAGACCAGTCCAGGAGAACTCCAAGCTGATGTTACTTATTTTCCTATCATCATTTCCTGTTCCACTGCAGGTGTTCCCACTGTGTAACTATAAAGAAGAGTGTTGCAACACACTGCTGGTGTTCCCACTGTGTAACTATAAAGAAGAGTGTTGCAACACACTGCTGGTGTTCCCACTGTGTAACTATAAAGAAGAGTGTTGCAACACACTGCTGGTGTTCCCACTGTGTAACTATAAAGAAGAGTGTTGCAACACACTGCTGGTGTTCCCACTGTGTAACTATAAAGAAGAGTGTAGCAACACACTGCTGGTGTTCCCACTGTGTAACTATCATACAATGTTGCAACACACTGCTGGTGTTCCCACTGTGTAACTATAAAGAAGAGTGTAGCAACACACTGCTGGTGTTCCCACTGGGTAACTATCATACAGTGTTGCAACACTGCTGGTGTTACCACTGTGTAACTATTATACAGTGTTGCAACACTGCTGGTGTTACCACTGTGTAACTATAAAGAAGAGTGTAGCAACACACTGCTGGTGTTACCACTGTGTAACTATCATACAGTGTTGCAACACACTGCTGGTGTTCCCACTGGGTAACTATCATACAGTGTTGCAACACTGCTGGTGTTACCACTGTGTAACTATTATACAGTGTTGCAACACTGCTGGTGTTACCACTGTGTAACTATCATACAATGTTGCAACACACTGCTGGTGTTACCACTGTGTAACTATCATACAGTGTTGCAACACACTGCTGGTGTTACCACTGTGTAACTATCATACAGTGTTGCAACACACTGCTGGTGTTACCACTGTGTAACTATCATACAGTGTAGCAACACACTGCTGGTGTTACCACTGTGTGACTATCATAGTGTTGCAACACATTGCTGGTGTTACCACTGTGTAACTATCATACAGTGTTGCAACACACTGCTGGTGTTACCACTGTGTAACTATCATACAGTGTAGCAACACACTGCTGGTGTTACCACTGTGTAACTATCATACAGTGTAGCAACACACTGCTGGTGTTACAACTGTGTAACTATCATACAGTGGTGCAACACACTGCTGGTGTTCCCACTATGTAACTATCATACAGTGTAGCAACACACTGCTGGTGTTACCACTGTGTAACTATCATACAGTGTAGCAACACACTGCTGGTGTTACCACTGTGTAACTATCATAGTGTTGCAACACATTGCTGGTGTTACCACTGTGTAACTATCATACAGTGTTGCAACACACTGCTGGTGTTACCACTGTGTAACTATCATACAGTGTAGCAACACACTGCTGGTGTTACCACTGTGTAACTATCATACAGTGTAGCAACACACTGCTGGTGTTACCACTGTGTAACTATCATAGTGTTGCAACACACTGCTGGTGTTACCACTGTGTAACTATCATACAGTGTTGCAACACACTGCTGGTGTTACCACTGTGTAACTATCATACAGTGTAGCAACACACTGCTGGTGTTCCCACTGTGTAACTATCATACAGTGTAGCAACACACTGCTGGTGTTCCCACTGTGTAACTATCATACAGTGTAGCAACACACTGCTGGTGTTACCACTGTGTAACTATCATACAGTGTAGCAACACACTGCTGGTGTTACCACTGTGTAACTATCATACAGTGTAGCAACACACTGCTGGTGTTACCACTGTGTAACTATCATACAGTGTAGCAACACACTGCTGGTGTTTCCACTGTGTAACTATCATACAGTGTAGCAACACACTGCTGGTGTTACCACTGTGTAACTATCATAGTGTTGCAACACATTGCTGGTGTTACCACTGTGTAACTATCATACAGTGTAGCAACACACTGCTGGTGTTACCACTGTGTAACTATCATACAGTGTAGCAACACACTGCTGGTGTTACCACTGTGTAACTATCATAGTGTTGCAACACATTGCTGGTGTTACCACTGTGTAACTATCATACAGTGTTGCAACACACTGCTGGTGTTACCACTGTGTAACTATCATACAGTGTAGCAACACACTGCTGGTGTTACCACTGTGTAACTATCATACAGTGTAGCAACACACTGCTGGTGTTACCACTGTGTAACTATCATAGTGTTGCAACACATTGCTGGTGTTACCACTGTGTAACTATCATACAGTGTTGCAACACACTGCTGGTGTTCCCACTGTGTAACTATCATACAGTGTAGCAACACACTGCTGGTGTTACCACTGTGTAACTATCATAGTGTTGCAACACACTGCTGGTGTTCCCACTGTGTAACTATCATAGTGTTGCAACACACTGCTGGTGTTCCCACTGTGTAACTATCATAGTGTTGCAACACACTGCTGGTGTTACCACTGTGTAACTATCATACAGTGTAGCAACACACTGCTGGTGTTACCACTGTGTAACTATCATACAGTGTAGCAACACACTGCTGGTGTTACCACTGTGTAACTATCATACAGTGTAGCAACACACTGCTGGTGTTCCCACTGTGTAACTATCATAGTGTTGCAACACACTGCTGGTGTTCCCACTGTGTAACTATCATAGTGTTGCAACACACTGCTGGTGTTACCACTGTGTAACTATCATACAGTGTAGCAACACACTGCTGGTGTTACCACTGTGTAACTATCATACAGTGTAGCAACACACTGCTGGTGTTACCACTGTGTAACTATCATACAGTGTAGCAACACACTGCTGGTGTTCCCACTGTGTAACTATCATAGTGTTGCAACACACTGCTGGTGTTCCCACTGTGTAACTATCATAGTGTTGCAACACACTGCTGGTGTTACCACTGTGTAACTATCATACAGTGTAGCAACACACTGCTGGTGTTACCACTGTGTAACTATCATACAGTGTAGCAACACACTGCTGGTGTTACCACTGTGTAACTATCATACAGTGTAGCAACACACTGCTGGTGTTACCACTGTGTAACTATCATAGTGTTGCAACACACTGCTGGTGTTCCCACTGTGTAACTATCATAGTGTTGCAACACACTGCTGGTGTTACCACTGTGTAACTATCATACAGTGTTGCAACACACTGCTGGTGTTACCACTGTGTAACTATCATACAGTGTAGCAACACACTGCTGGTGTTACCACCTCCTTGGTTGCTTCTTACCCCTAATTAACCTGAGCTTGCCCCACCACTGTGGTAACTACTGTTCTCCCCTCTTGCCCCAACTCCCCTCCCCTCATCCTACCTCCCTCCTACCCCTCTCCTGCCTCTTTCCAGCCGGTGTCGGATCAGCCGGGCTGTGGTTCGTACGTTGGACTACGTGCGGCCAGTAGTAACAGCCTGGTTGATCAGGCCCTGATCCACCGGGAGGCCTGGTCGTGGACCGGGCCGCTGGGGCGTTGATCCCCGGAATGCCCTCCAGCTAGACTCCAGGTAGCTCCTTCCTGCCTCCCTCCAGCCCTCTTCTGCCTCTGTCCTACGCTCTCCTGCCCCTTCTTGCCTCCTTCTCTCATCCTGCTTCCCTCCTACCCTCTCTTACTCTCATCCTGCCTCCCTTCTGCCCCCTCTTTTCCCATCCTGCCCCCTCCTACCTTACTGCTCCTTCCAACCCTCATCCTGCCTCCCTCCTGCCCTATCCTACCATCATCCTGCCTCCCTCCTTCCCCCTCCCTACCCATTTTAACCCTTCTCCCCCTCCTGCAACCCCCTCTCCCATCTAACACATCAACGCTACTTATTTTTTTGTTTAATTTTTTGATTGGCTGAGAGGAAGAAATTGATGAGACGATATTAATAGACGTAGGGGAGGGGAGGAGAGGGAAGGGAGGGGAGGAGAGGGGAAGGGAGGAGAGGGGAAAGGAGGAGAGGGTAAGGAAGGTGTGGGGTGGATAGTGGATGGGAGGGGAGAAGCGTTGGTGGGGTGGGTAGGTGGGGGGATAGTCTACTTACCTGGAGTCGAATTCTGGCATTACCGCCCCCCCACCATCTCCTCCAGTTAATGGCCTGATCAACCAGGCTGTCGGTGTTAACCACCAACAGACCCACGTAGATCCCACAGCCTGGATGATCAACAGCTGACTTGAGGAACTTAGCAGGTACCCTTCTGAAGTCAGAGGTTCGTTGGAAGTTCCCTTTGCGTGTGAAGAAATGGCGCTGAAGAGTCGTGGCCCCATCACGCCTTATTCAGTTAGCTCTGGCTGAGGTCATTACACTCCTGCTTTTAATTAGTTATATTTTGCACCTCCCGCCAACAAGCCTCTTGCTCTCGCGAGTCCTGATTTCAATGTGCAGGTTTGGGATCAGTCCCTCCACAACTTTCCAGGTGAAAATTATAATGTTATCTTTCTCGCCTGTGTTCCAAGGAGTACATACAATTCAAGGGATTTCAAGGGGACGTAATGAGCAGAGAACATTTTCATGACAGGTTCAACACTTGTGTTATATATCCTGCCTTCAAGAAGCGTGGGAGGGGCAGTGAGAGGGGGAAGGAAGGTGGTGATAGGGAGGGGCACAGGTGCTGTGACTCGACCCCTGCAACCATATATAGGTGAATATGTGAGTAAACACACACACTGGAGGACAGGAGAGAGTTGGGAGGACATAATAACGACATATAAAATACTGAGAGGAATTGACAAGGTGGACAGAGACAGGATGTTTCAGAGATGGGACACAGCAACAAGGGGACACAGTTGGAAGTTGAAGACTCAGATGAGTCACAGAGATGTTAGGAAGTATTTCTTCAGTCATGGAGAAGTAATTAAGTGGAATAGTCTGGTAAGTGATGTAGTGGAGGCAGGATGCATACATAGCTTTAAGAAGAGGTATGATAAAGCTCATGGAGCAGGGAGAGAGTGGACCTAGTAGCCACCAGTGAAGAGGTGGGGCCAGGAGCTATGACTCAACCCCTGCAACCACAATTAGGTGAGTACAGTTAGGTGAGTACACCCACACACACACACACAAGAACGAGCCATTGGTCCAGCCAAAAGTATAGAGAGGCCAAAACTAAGTGTTCTAGAGAATGGAAAAAGTATAGAGAACAAAGGACCCATGAAAATAAGGAAATCAGCCGAAGTGCCAGAAACGCATATGTATGGATAATGATGGAAACTCAGCGGCAATACGAGAAAGACATAGCATCGAAAGCTAAATTTGACCCAAAGCTGTTGTACAGCCACATCAGGAGGAAAACGACAGTCAAGAACCAGATACTCAGGGTGAGCAAGGACCGAGAAGTATGTGAAGAGCTCAGCACGAGACTCAATGAAGTATTTTCAGCGAAGAGAGACAGGACTGCAGCTAACTGGGATGGTGGGGTGCACCAGCAAGTGCTGGACACAACACACAGCCGAGGAGGAGGTGAAGAGGCTGCTTAGTGAACTAGATATACCTCAAAGGCGGTGGGACCAGACAACATCTCTCCGTGGGTCTTGAAAGAGGGAGCAGAGGCGCTGTGTGTGCCACTAACAACAATCTTCAACACATCTATCGAAACAGGGCAGCTACCTGAAGTGTGGGAGACAGTTGTAGTCACAGTTGTTAAGAAAAGAGACAGGTAGCATTGAACTACTGAGCAGTGTTACTGACAGGTATGGCATTCAAAGCCATAAAGAATTATTATAATCATGGGGGAGCGCTAAACCCGTAGGATTATATAACGCACGTGGGGAGGATGGAAGGTATTCAGGGTCAATTCAGGGAACCGGAGCACAGTTCCAGTTAACTAAATCAAGAGCCCCTCACAAGCGTGAAGGATCCTCCCTCGAGGGGAAGTCATAAAGAAGCTTATCAGGAAAAGTGTTGGAACACCTAGAATGGAATGAACACACTCACGATAACCAGCACGGTTTCAGGGAAGGAAAATCCTGTCACAGACCTACTGGAGTTTTACGACAAGGTGACAGAAGTAAGACAGGAGAGAGAGGATTGGGTAGATTGCATTTTTTGGACTGTAAGAAGGCTTTCGACACAGTTCCGCACAAGAGATTAGTGAAAAGCTTGAGGAACAGGTAAGAATAACAGAAAGGTACTGCAATGGATCAAAGAGTACCTGGCGGGAAGGTAACATCAAGTGATGGTATGTGACGAGGTGTCAGATTGAGCGCCTGTGACGAGTGGGGTTCCACAAGGGTCAGTCTGTGATAGTATCGTCTGTGACCAGTCTGTGGTAGTATCGTCTGTGATAGTATCGTTTGTGACCAGTCTGTGGTAGTATCGTCTGTGATAGTATCGTATGTGACCAGTCTGTGGTAGTATCGTCTGTGACCAGTCTGTGGTAGTATCGTCTGTGATAGTATCGTCTGTGACCAGTCTGTGGTAGTATCGTCTGTGACCAGTTTGTGGTAGTATCGTCTGTGACCAGTCTGTGGTAGTATCGTCTGTGACCAGTCTGTGGTAGTATCGTCTGTGACCAGTCTGTGGTAGTATCGTCTGTGACCAGTCTGTGGTAGTATCGTCTGTGACCAGTCTGTGGTAGTATCGTCTGTGACCAGTCTGTGGTAGTATCATCTGTGACCAGTCTGTGACCAGTCTGTGACCAGTCTGTGACCAGTCTGTGACCAGTCTGTGCTTCCCTACATCCTACTTTAATAACCTTTTAATTTTTATTTTAAGTATTATTCTGTAATGAATTAAACTATGATATTAATATTAATATTTTTAAAAAACCTTTCTCATACAGTAGACCCAAAATTATTATGCAATGTGGACTGAAGTGGCTTCTGGGGCCCCTCCGGAATTAGGGGCCCTGAAGGTAAGGAACCATTACCTTCATGTCATCATTGTGTACGAGTCTGTTGAGACGTTAAAAGTGATTTAATTTGCCGAGGAAGGTCTCGAAATGTTATTTATGATTTTGCAGAAACGAGAAAGTCCTCCTCTACACTCTGCAGATGTAGCTGATCAGGCAGTAATGTCAGTGTTAATAGTTCACCCTCAAAGTATTCCAGAAAAAAATGAGCCAGAACTGGGCCAGTGGATTATCCAGTGCACTACCGTGGGTCTCTGTGAAAAGTATCGTAAACAGAAGACGTTAGACTTGCGACGTTAGACTTAAGAGTTGCAGGGTTTGGAAGAGTTGCTTAGGAGGGTGTGAAAAAGAGGAAAGTTTTAAGAAACTCGTGAAATAAGCAAGATAATGAGCAAGATGATGTCTATGACGTGAAAGATCGGACGTTAGATTGGAATGAAGTATGGAGGAGGTGAATATATTTAGATATTTGGGAGGGGATGTGAGGGCAGACGGATGATTGAGAGATTAGGAAAATCAGCGAATAGATGAGGGAAAAGAAGGCAGCTGGTATTTCAGAGTGCCCGTTGGAAGAAGGTAATATGAAATGGTTATAATCACAACAATAATTTTTAAATGGGTGGAATGGTAAGCCAGCTGAAGGTTTCGGTCAGATGACCAAAAGCTCCAGCTGCGGATCATATGACCAAGACCTGCGTCAGGAAACACCTAACCTAAACATGAAAAGAAGGAAGTTTGTCAGTGGACGTAAACAAAGAGCAATATATCAGCGTATTATGGTTTAATATTTCTTCAAGAGTGAGAAACACAACATTGTTGACGGTCTGGGGAGGAGGCTGGAGGCACTGGAGATGTGTTCAGGGATCAGTGTGTGACATAAATATTATACAGAGACTAAGGAGTGGAGAAATTAGCTTGTTGGTGTGTTAGGTGTAGTTCAGGGGACAGAGGTGAGGTTACTGAGAAGGCTTATTAGTTTAGACGGGATGAGGCAAGATAGGCTGTTCGGGAAGTGTATAAATCTAAGGTTGATGGAATGTGTCGGGGACGTCACATTATGGGTTAAGATGAGGTTAACAAGGAGGGTTTTGATAGGTAAGGATTTGAGCATCTTGCAGGCACGTGTGTTGGAGTGGAGACGCATGTTCTAGTGTGCCAGTTTTTATTAATTAAATTGGGATATTAGTTTCTATGTGTTACCTTGCAAATGCCTCTTCTCTTTCTCTTAAAATCTTCAAAGCTAATATCTAACTGTATTACAAAGTTATGCCGCACTCTGCACTATACCTTTCTTGTGCATTGAGATACAATGCAACACGGAGATACCTTCCTCGGGTCGTGCAGCGATCGAAATGCATCTAGTTAATTTTAGGGATCGGTTGAATGGGACCTCTAACCAATAATTTTGAATATTATTAACCTATTTAAGCAGTTGGTGAATCCCTCTCACAGCGTCAGGTTTCACTGAGCATTTGGACGACAATAATATGTGATATGCTCATCATCCCACATAGTATGTTCCGTCACGGCGGTGCTCCCTAGGTGAACACATATCGCATCCCCTCCAAGACGTACCACTGCACATAGAAGACAAATGTACCATCATGATGGTACACATTACCTGGAGTCCCGGTACCTCGGGGTGGTGGACTGGACTAGGTGAACCAGTGCCATGGTCACCCAACCAGTGGCATGGCCACCCAACCAGTGTCATGGCCACCCAACCAGTGCCATGGCCACCCAATCAGTGCCATGGCCACCCAACCAGTGCCATGGCCACCCAACCAGTGCCATGGCCACCCAACCAGTGCCATGGCCACCCAACCAGTGCCATGGCCACCCAACCAGTGCCATGGCCACCCAACCAGTGCCATGGCCACCCAACCAGTGCCATGGCCACCCAACCAGTGCCATGGCCACCCAACCAGTGCCATGGCCACCCAACCAGTGCCATGGCCACCCAACCAGTGCCATGGCCACCCAACCAGTGCCATGGCCTCCCAACCTAAACCTCGCCCTGCATTTTTTCCTGTAGAGACATTTGAAGACCGAGGTTTACGGAAGAGATGTGGACAGGTTAGGTAAGACTCTTCAGGAAACAAGACAAGTGTTCCCTGACGCGAGTCTTAGTCATATAATGACCCACCACTGTAGCTTTTGGTCATCTAACCGAGGCCTTCGGCTGGCTTACCCCTCCACCCCTTTAAAATTCAAGGATATAATTATAACCAGTCTCAGGACAGCTGGCAACAACTTTACCAACGTACTGATGTTACCTGCTGGGCGGTATGGGTAAGTGCTAGTGTGTTGGAGCGCTTTCTCCAGTCCCTAAAACCATTATATCTTGTAAATTATCCATTTTTAACTCATTCTCCTAAGAACATTCAACTCTGTTCTGGGTCCAAGTATACGCACAATTTTACGCATATCATTTAGACTCTCTCATATAGTTCACCTAGAGTGCCTGGTTCACCTAGTACCTGGTTGGTCCTCAGGAGAACCACTGACGCCGCCGGTGTTGGTGGGTGCCAGAGAGATCTATGAACCAACAGAACTCGTAAAGATAAGTTGTCAACCTCGCCACTCACTCTACAGCGGTCACTCTCCCACCTTACAGTGGTTTATTGAAGGTTCACAGGTACGTTCTAACATTACTTCTAGTATTATTGAGGGCATGCACATGCATATATATATATATATACATCTAGGTTTTACTCCTTTTTTCTTAATAGTTCTTGTTCTTCTTTATTTCCTCTATTCTCCATGAGGAAGTGGAAAAGAATCTTTCCTCCGTAAGCCATGCGTGTCGTATGAGGCTACTAAAATGCCGGGAGCAATGGGCTAGTAACCCCTTCTCCTGTGCACATTTACTAAAAAAGAGAAGAAGAAAATTTTATAAAACTGGGTTGTCTGAATGTGCGTGGATGTAGTGCGGATGATAAGAAAGAGATGATTGCCGATGTTATGAATGAAAAGAAGTTGGATGTCCTGGCCCTAAGCGAAACAAAGCTGAAGGGGGTAGGCGAGTTTCAGTGGGGAGAAATAAATGGGATTAAGTCAGGAGTATCTGAGAGAGTTAGAGCTAAGGGTCGGATGCGAAAAGTGGGTTATAATAAGCGTGTATGCACCTGGAGAAGAGAGGAGTGTAGAGGAGAGAGAGAGATTTTGGGAGATGTTAAGCGAATGTATAGGAACTTTTGAACCAAGTGAGAGAGTAATTGTGGTAGGGGACCTAAATGCTAAAGTAGGAGAAATATTTAGAGAGGGTGTGGTAGGTAAGTTTGGGGTGCCAGGTGTAAATGATAATGGGAGCCCTTTGATTGAACTTTGTATAGAAAGGGGTTTAGTTATAGGTAATACGTATTTTAAGAAAAAGAGGATAAATAAGTATAAAAGATTTGATGCAGGACGTAATGACAGTAGTTTGTTGGACTACGTATTGATAGATAAAAGACTGTTGAGTAGACTTCAGGATGTACATGTTTATAAAGGGGCCACAGATATATCAGATCACTTTTTAGTTATAGCTACAGTGAGAGTAAAAGGTAGATGGGATACAAGGAAAATGGAAGCAGCAGGTGAGAGAGGTAAAGGTTTATAAGCTAAAGGAGGCACTTAGGGTAAAATATAAACAACTATTGGAGGATAGATGGACTAGTGAGAGTATAAGCAATGGGGTTAAAGATGTATGTGGGTTGGTTTAAGAATTTAGTGTTAGTGTTCAGCAGAAGTTTGTAGTTATAGGAAAGTGGGTGCGGGAGGGAAGAAGAGCGATTGGTGGAATGATGATGTAAAGAGAGTAGTAAGAGAGAAAAAGTTAGCATATGAGAGGTTTTTACAAAGTAGAAGTGATGTAAGGAGGGAAGAGTATATGAAGAGAAAAAGAGAGATTAAGAGAGTGGTGAAGCAATGTAAAAAGAGCAAATGAGAGAGTGGGTGAGATGTTATCAACAAACTTTGTTGAAAATAAGAAAAAGTTTTGGAGTGAGATTAATAAGTTGAGAAAGCCTAGGGAACAAATGGATTTAATTGTTAAAAATAGAAAAGGAGAGTTAGAGGTATCAGGAAGATGGAGGGAATATTCTGAGGAATTGTTAAATGTTGATGAAGATAGGGAAGCTGTGATTTTGTGTATAGGGCAAGGAGGAATAACATCTTGTAGGAGTGAGGAAGAGCCAGTTGTGAATGTGGGGGAAGTTCGTGAGGCAGTGGATAGAATGAAAGGGGGTGAAACAGCTGGGATTGATGGGATAAAGATAGAAATGCTAAAAGCAGGTGGAGATATAGTTTTGGAGTGATTGGTGCTATTATTTAATAAATGTATGGAAGAGGGTAAGGTACCTAGGGATTGGCAGAGAGCATGCATAGTTACTTTGTATAAAGGCAAAGGGGACAAAAGAGAATGAAAAAAATATAGGGGAATAAGTCTGTTGAGTATACATGGTAAAGTGTATGGTAGAGTTATTATTGAAAGAATTAAGATTAAGACGGAGAATAGGAAAGCAGATGAACAAGGGGCTTTAGGAGAGGTAGGGGGTGTGTAGACCAAGTGTTTACAGTGAAACATATAAGTGAACAGTATCTAGATAAGGGTGAAGAGGTTTTTGTGGCATTTATGGATTTGGAAAAGGCATATGTTAGGGTGGATAGGGGGCAATGTGGCAGATGTTGCAGGTGTATGGAATAGGAGGAAGGTTACTGAAAGCAGTGAAGAGTTTTTACGAGGATAGTGAGGCTCAGGTTAGAGTGTGTAGGAGGGAAGGGGACTATTTCCCAGTAAAAGTAGGTCTTAGACAGGGATGTGTGATGTCACCGTGGTTGTTCAATATATATATATAGATGGGGTTGTAAGAGGAGTGAATGCTCGGGTGTTGGCAAGAGGTGTGGGGTTAAAAGATAAAGAATCTAACACAAAGTGAGAGTTATCACAGTTGATCTTTGCTGATGACACTGTGCTTTTGGGAGATTCTGAAGAGAAGTTCCAGAGGTTGATAGATGAGTTTGGTAGGGTGTGTAAAAGAAGAAAATTGAAAGTGAATATAGGAAAGAGTAAGGTGATGAGGATAACAAAAAAATTAGGTAATGAAAAATTGGATATCAGGTTGGAGGGAGAGAGTATGGAGGAGGTGAATGTATTCAGATATTTAGGAGTGGATGTGTCAGCAGATGGGTCTATGAAGGATGAGGTGAATCACAGAATTGATGAGAGAAAAAGGTGAGTGGTGCACTGAGGAGTCAGTGGAGACAGAACTTTGTCCATGGAAGCAAAGAGGAGAAAGTATGAGAGTATAGTTATACCAACACTCTTATATGGGTGTAAGGCATGGGTGATGAATGTTGCAACAAGGAGAAGGCTGGAGGCAGTGGAGATGTCATGTCTGAGGGCAATATGTGATGTGAATATAATGTAGAAAATTCGTAGTTTGGAAATTAAGAGGAGGTGCGGGATTACCAAAACTATTATCCAGAGAGCTGAGGAGGGGTTGTTGAGATGGTTTGAACATGTAAAGAGGATGGAACGAAATAGAATGACTTCGAGAGTGTATAAATCTGTAGTGGAGGGAAGGCGGGGTAGGGGTCGGCCTAGGAAAGGTTGGAGGGAGGGGGTAAAGTACGTTTTTGTGTGCAAGGGGCTTGGACTTCCAGCAAGCGTTCGTGAGCGTGTTAGATAGGAGCGAATGGAGATAAATGGTTTTTAGGACTTAACGTGTTGTTGGAGTATGAACAAGGTAACATTTATGAAGGGATTCAGGGAAACCGGCAGGCCGGACTTGAGTCCTGTAGATGGGAAGTACAGTGTCTGCACTCTGAAGGAGGGGTGTTAATGTTGCAGTTTTATAACTGTAGTGTAAAGCACCCCTCTGGCAAGACAGTGATGGAGTGAATGATGATGAAAGTTTTTCTTTGTCAGGCCACCCTGCCTTGGTGGGAGACAGACGATGTGTTAATAAAAAAAAAATATTATTTAGAAATATAATTTTTATCATAATCACAGAGGGAAGCAATAAATATGTAGGTGTCATGCAGCGAATAGGAGGGATACGAGGTAATTAGATCTAATTCCATGGATCAAGAACCCTTCACCAGCACCAACACACCGCCCTTGAAGGCTTCAACTATTATAAATTAGAGCGAAGGTTCTATCTCAAGTATTATTAGCTTAATTGATCTTAAGTATATAATTTTTTTTCAACTCTTGTGTTTATTATTACAAGATTATATGTACGTATGTTAAAACAACAAGCGGTAAATCCATACGGGTCAATGTTTTTGTAAGCTTGCATTAGTTGCTGTAAGACTAGCCTTCAGGAGCTGAGCAGGTCATGCCAGAGAGACCGTCTTCAGTAGATATATAAATTGTATGGTGTATATTATGAACAGTAGGTTATACACAATGTGAAGTGTATATTAAACATTTCTTCATATATATACTGTGAAGTATATATATATATATATATATATATATATATATATATATATATATATATATATATATATATATATATATATATATATATATATATATATATAATATTTAAAGAGGTCTATAAATGCACTGCAGGACATATACAGTTAGGTATATAGGCATATAGGCACTGCAAGATTCACAGTGAGGTATATATGCACTGCAGGACATATACAGCAAGGTATTTGGGCACTGCAGGATATATACACCGTGAGGTATATAGGTAGGACTGCAAGGTATATACACTGAGGTACATAGGTAGTACTGCAAGGTATATACACGGTGAGGTATATATGTAATACTGCAAGGTATATACACTGTGAGGTATATATGTAATACTGCACGGTGAGGTATATAGGTAGCACTGCAAGGTATATACACTGTGAGGTATATAGGTAGCACTGCAAGGTATATACACTGTGAGGTATATAGGTAGCACTGCAAGGTATATACACTGTGAGGTATATAGGTAGCACTGCAAGGTATATACACTGTGAGGTATATAGGTAGTACTTCAAGTTATATACACTGTGAGGTATATAGGTAGTACTTCAAGGTATATACACTGTGAGGTATATAGGTAGTACTGCAAGGTATATACACTGTGAGGTATATAGGTAGTACTCCTTAATTCTTCACCTGCATATTTAAAGTCTTATTTTTCACTATTAACGTTGTTTAACCTGAGTCATGACGGACTCCTGACGCGGCGTTGATCTTCTAACGACCGGTATACAACACAAGTTGTACGTGTATGGTACACGATACCGACGAGATGAAAATTAGACATATGTGCAACATCTGGGTGTCATTATTGTTGACGTTTCGCCCTCCAGTGGCTTTATCAATACAAATTCAAGAACATAATCCAATTATATCCTTAAATTTGTATTGATAAAAAAACTGGAGGGCGAAACGTCTACAATCACGACACCTAGATGTTTCACATGTGTTTAATTTCCATAATAGATGTTATTAATCATTCCAGGTGTTTTCAAATCATGGCAGGTTACTTCCGGGGTGTAACGTACGTTTACTCAGGTATACACAAATACAGTTACATACATTATCATACATAGCAGCATATGTATACAGAACCCAGGATAACCCCCAAAAAAGTCAGACAAAGTGACTTATTACCATTGGGGTTTTTGTAATAACTTATTTTTTAAACCTTAAAAGTTAAAACAGGTGACTTTAATATGTGAAAATCAGTTACAATAAAAAAGAGATATACTAGAAATAAGGTAAAGTGATCCTGGGTTCATTAATTTCCTAACCTGCTACGACCCTGGGGTTCATTGGTGCCTCTTACCAGGTGAGAACCCCGGGGGTCATCTCTCCTGCGACAAGCACTTCTTGATGCCCGCAGGATATACAACCAATATCCTAAACCCTGACTAATATCAACGTCGGACTAACTAACAGCAAATCGCTAAAGTTGGCAAGACAGCATGTGATGGGGCGGAAGGAATACTTTTTATCAGCTAATCTAGCAGCCATATTTATTTCACGAAGATATGCGGTGTATATATATATACGACATGAACTCTCGGGGCGGGAGAGAGGGGAGCACTTAGCTAAATAGGAAGTCTTCCTTGGATTTATTACAGCTTACCTTGGTAACGGGGAAAATGTGTGATGGGTATGAAGTGGGCTGTGAGGTTACCATGTGTAGTGGGCAGGTGGGGGTGGGCAGCCAGGATGGACCCACTCTTATCACGGTGTGTGGGGTAGCCAGCTTCTTAATATAGTCTTAAGGTAGTTATATCTTAAGATAGATTTATAGGTTTTAAAATATTTGCATTAGAATAGTTAGCATAAGGCTAGACCTCAGCTACGAGTGAATATACGGAGAGAGAGAGAGAGAGAGAGAGAGAGAGAGAGAGAGAGAGAGAGAGAGAGAGAGAGAGAGAGAGAGAGAAGCATAAGTGAATCGGAATAATGAGAGAAACACACGGGTAAACATGAATGCTAGTCTCTGTTTTTTCCCCCATTATTACCACATGGGGAACATTGGTATCATTGTCGAAACGTTTCTCCAACATAGCAGGCTTCTTCGGTCGAAAATAGAGGATGCAGCAGAAGGAATGGAGAGGTAAAGACAAAGTGATCAGTCCATCAATATAAAAGAAGCAGTAAGATTTAAGCTCCATCCCTCAGCCTGGAAAATAATTCAACTTCATAGTCATGAATGAAAGTTGTTTATCATTGCCACAACAAAACCATAATAAAACTTAAGATTTCGTGTTGCTACAGGCATCACCAGAGATGGTCACCCCTCACTACGACTCCCGCAGATATGGCAGCTCGGCCCTCCTCCTTACAATCCCCGGTGAGAAGGTCAGTCAACAACACAAGTCACTGTTGATGTGGCCTGTTGTGTGTGCGTGTGTGTGTATGTATAGATGTGTGTATGTGTATGTGTGTGTGTGTGTATGTGTGTATGTGTATATGTAAGTGTGTATGTGTGACCCAACAATAAAATTTGCAACAAGAACTCATTACAGTTGTGACTGGGTGTAGACTAGTGAAGTGTTCATTGCGTTATAATTTGTTCATGATTGTAACCATGTCTAAACGTAAGTAAGTAAATTTACTTACATGTTTCATTACCTTTGTAACTTGTGAGTTCATTACCTTTGTAGCTTGTTAGTTCATTACCTTTGTAACTTGCTCAGCTATCAAAACTTTGGGGTCCAGTCCATGGACCCATTATGTACCTCTGTAATCTTTTGACTACCGCCCACAGGATGGGTATGGGGTGCATAATATAGATATCAAATCAATCAATGTTGATGTAGGTCAGTCACCACAAGTCACTGTTGATGTAGATCAGTCACCACAAGTCACTGTTGATGTAGATCAGTCACCACAAGTCACTGTTGATGTAGATCAGTCATCACAAGTCACTGTTGATGTAGGTCAGTCACCACAAGTCACTGTTGATGTAGATCAGTCACCACAAGTCACTGTTGATGTAGATCAGTCATCACAAGTCACTGTTGATGTAGGTCAGTCACCACAAGTCACTGTTGATGTAGATCAGTCACCACAAGTCACTGTTGATGTAGATCAGTCATCACAAGTCACTGTTGATGTAGGTCAGTCACCACAAGTCACTGTTGATGTAGATCAGTCATCACAAGTCACTGTTGATGTAGGTCAGTCACCACAAGTCACTATTGATGTAGGTCAGTCACCACAATTCACTGCTAACAGGCCTGGTGTGGTCTTGACTGCTAGGCTTCTTGTGGTCTTGACTGCCAGGTCATGTGTGGTCTTGAGTGCCAGGCCTGGTGTGGTCTTGACTGCCAGGTCATGTGTGGTCTTGAGTGCCAGGCCTGGTGTGGTCTTGACTGCTAGGCTTCTTGTGGTCTTGACTGCCAGGTCATGTGTGGTCTTGAGTGCCAGGCCTGGTGTGGTCTTGACTGCCAGGTCATGTGTGGTCTTGAGTGCCAGGCCTGGTGTGGTCTTGACTGCTAGGCTTCTTGTGGTCTTGACTGCCAGGTCATGTGTGGTCTTGAGTGCCAGGCCTGGTGTGGTCTTGACTGCCAGGTCATGTGTGGTCTTCAGTGCCAGGCCTGGTGTCGTCTTGACTGCTAGGCTTCTTGTGGTCTTGACTGCCAGGTCATGTGTGGTCTTGAGTGCCAGGCCTGGTGTGGTCTTGACTGACAGGCCTGGTGTGGTCTTGACTGCCAGACCTAACGTGCTCTTGACTGCCAGACCTGGTGTGGTCTTGACTGCCAGGCCTGGTGTGGTCTTGACTGCCAGGCCTGGTGTGGTCTTGACTGCCAGGTCTGGTGTGGTCTTGACTGCCAGGCTTGGTGTGGTCTTGACTGCCAGACCTGGTGTGGTCTTGACTGCCAGGCCTGGTGTGGTCTTGACTGCCAGGCCTGGTGTGGTCTTGACTGCCAGGCCTGGTGTGGTCTTGACTGCCAGGCCTGGTGTGGTCTTGACTGCCAGGCCTGGTGTGGTCTTGACTGCCAGGCCTGGTGTGGTCTTGACTGCCAGGCCTGGTGTGGTCTTGACTGCCAGGCCTGGTGTGGTCTTGACTGCCAGACCTGGTGTGGTCTTGACTGCCAGGCCTGGTGTGGTCTTGACTGCCAGGCCTGGTGTGGTCTTGACTGCCAGGCCTGGTGTGGTCTTGACTGCCAGGCCTGGTGTGGTCTTGACTGCAAGGCCTGGTGTGGTCTTGACTGCCAGGCCTGGTGTGGTCTTGACTGCCAGGCCTGGTGTGGTCTTGACTGCCAGGCCTGGTGTGGTCTTGACTGCCAGGCCTGGTGTGGTCTTGACTGCCAGACCTGGTGTGGTCTTGACTGCCAGGCCTGGTGTGGTCTTGACTGCCAGGCCTGGTGTGGTCTTGACTGCCAGGCCTGGTGTGGTCTTGACTGCCAGGCCTGGTGTGGTCTTGACTGCCAGGCCTGGTGTGGTCTTGACTGCCAGGCCTGGTGTGGTCTTGACTGCCAGGCCTGGTGTGGTCTTGACTGCCAGGCCTGGTGTGGTCTTGACTGCCAGGCTGGCGTGCTTGACTGCCAGACTGGTGTCTTGACTGCCAGGTCTGGTGTGGTCTTGACTGCCAGGTCTGGTGTGGTCTTGACTGCCAGGTCTGGTGTGGTCTTGACTGCCAGGTCTGGTGTGGTCTTGACTGCCAGGTCATGTGTGGTCTTGACTGCTAGGCTTGGTGTGGTCTTGACTGCCAGGTCTGGTGTGGTCTTGACTGCCAGGCTGGTGTGGTCTTGACTGCCAGGTCTGGTGTGGTCTTGACTGCCAGGTCTGGTGTGGTCTTGACTGCCAGGTCTGGTGTGGTCTTGACTGCCAGGTCTGGTGTGGTCTTGACTGCCAGGCCTGGTGTGGTCTTGACTGCTAGGCTTGGTGTGGTCTTGACTGCCAGGCCTGGTGTGGTCTTGACTGCCAGACCTGGTGTGGTCTTGACTGCCAGACCTGGCGTGCTCTTGACTGCCAGACCTGGTGTGGTCTTGACTGCCAGGCCTGGTGTGGTCTTGACTGCCAGGCCTGGTGTGGTCTTGACTGCCAGACCTGGTGTGGTCTTGACTGCCAGACCTGGTGTGGTCTTGACTGCCAGACCTGGCGTGCTCTTGACTGCCAGACCTGGCGTGCTCTTGACTGCCAGACCTGGCGTGCTCTTGACTGCCAGACCTGGTGTGGTCTTGACTGCCAGACCTGGTGTGGTCTTGACTGCCAGACCTGGCGTGCTCGTGACTGCCAGACCTGGTGTGGTCTTGACTGCCAGGCCTGGTGTGGTCTTGACTGCCAGACCTGGCGTGCTCGTGACTGCCAGACCTGGTGTGGTCTTGACTGCCAGACCTGGTGTGGTCTTGACTGCCAGGCCTGGTGTGGTCTTGACTGCCAGACCTGGTGTGGTCTTGACTGCCAGACCTGGTGTGGTCTTGACTGCCAGACCTGGTGTGGTCTTGACTGCCAGACCTGGGTGTCGTGACTGCCAGACCTGGTGTGGTCTTGACTGCCAGGCCTGGGTGGTCTTGACTGCCAGACCTGTGTGGTCTTGACTGCCAGGCCTGGGTGTCTTGACTGCCAGACCTGGCGTGCTCTTGACTGCCAGACCTGGTGTGGTCTTGACTGCCAGGCCTGGTGTGGTCTTGACTGCCAGGCCTGATGTGGTCTTGACTGCCAGACCTGGCGTGCTCGTGACTGCCAGACCTGGTGTGGTCTTGACTGCCAGGCCTGGTGTGGTCTTGACTGCCAGACCTGGCGTGCTCGTGACTGCCAGACCTGGTGTGGTCTTGACTGCCAGACCTGGTGTGGTCTTGACTGCCAGTCCTGGTGTGGTCTTGACTGCCAGACCTGGTGTGGTCGTGACTGCCAGACCTGGTGTGGTCTTGACTGCCAGACCTGGTGTGGTCTTGACTGCCAGACCTGGCGTGCTCGTGACTGCCAGACCTGGTGTGGTCTTGACTGCCAGACCTGGTGTGGTCTTGACTGCCAGGCCTGTGTGGTCTGACTCAGGCCTGGGTGTACGCCAGACCTGGCGTGCTCTTGACTGCCAGACCTGGTGGCTGACTGCCGTGTGCTGACGCCAGACCTGGTGTGGTCTTGACTGCCAGACCTGGGTGGTCTTGACTGCCAGACCTGGTGTGGTCTTGACTGCCAGACCTGGTGTGTCTTGACTGCCAGACCTGGTGCTGTGACTGCCAGACCTGGTGTGGTCTTGACTGCCAGACCTGGTGTGGTCTTGACTGCCAGCCTGGGTGGTCTGACTGCCAGACCTGGTTGGTCTTGACTGCCAGACCTGGTGTGGTCTTGACTGCCAGGACCTGGTGTGGTCACTGCCAGACCTGGTGTGGTCACTGCCAGACCTGGTGTGGTCTTGACTGCCAGACCTGGTGTGGTCTTGACTGCCAGACCTGGTGTGGTCTTGACTGCCAGACCTGGTGTGGTCTTGACTGCCAGACCTGGTGTGGTCTTGACTGCCAGACCTGGTGTGGTCTTGACTGCCAGACCTGGTGTGTCTGACTGCCAGACCTGGTGTGGTCTTGACTGCCAGACCTGGTGTGTCTGACTGCCAGCCTGGTGTGGTCTTGACTGCCAGACCTGGTGTGGTCTTGACTGCCAGCCTGGGTGCTCTTGACTGCCAGGCCTGGTGGTCTTGACTGCCAGACCTGGTGTGTCTTGACTGCCAGCCTGGTGTGGTTTGACTGCCAGGCCTGGGTGCTGACTGCCAGACCTGGGGTCTTGACTGCCAGACCTGGTGTGGTCTTGACTGCCAGGCCTGGTGTGGTCTTGACTGCCAGACCTGGCGTGCTCGTGACTGCCAGACCTGGTGTGGTCTTGACTGCCAGACCTGGTGTGGTCTTGACTGCCAGACCTGGTGTGGTCTTGACTGCCAGACCTGGTGTGGTCTTGACTGCCAGGCCTTGTGGTTGACTGCCAGGGTGTCTTGACTGCCAGGCCTGGTGTGGTCTTGACTGCCAGACCTGGCGTGTCTGTGACTGCCAGACCTGGTGTGGTCTTGACTGCCAGACCTGGTGTGGTCTTGACTGCCAGGCCTGGTGTGGTCTTGACTGCCAGACCTGGTGTGTCTGACTGCCAGCCTGGGTGGTCTGACTGCCAGACCTGGTGTGGTCTTGACTGCCAGGCCTGGTGTGGTCGTGACTGCCAGACCTGGTGTGGTCTTGACTGCCAGACCTGGTGTGGTCTTGACTGCCTGGCCTGGTGTGGTCTTGACTGCCTGGCCTGGTGTGGTCTTGACTGCCAGGCCTGGTGTGGTCTTGACCACCAGTCCTCTCTTCTATTCTTTTGTTCATGTCCATTCCACTACCATTCTCTGATTTTTACTCTTTCAGTGTTTTCTACACTTCAGTGACCCCTCACAGTGAGGCAGAGTAGGACGTGTACAAACTTAATTTCCGTCCTTGTGGGAGGTTCGCATTGGTCCCTCATAGTGATTATTATTATTATTATTATTATTATTATTATTATTATTATTATTATTATTGTTAGTACTTGAAGTAGTAGTAGTAGCAGTAGTAGTAGTGGCAGTAGCTGGCACTATTATTGCTGCTGACACCGTTATCACTGTTGCTGACACCGTTATCACTGTTGCTGACACCGTTATTACTGTTGCTGACACTGTTATCACTGCTGTTGACACAGTTATCACTGTTGCTGACACAGTTATCACTGTTGCTGACACAGTTATCACTGTTGCTGACACAGTTATCACTGCTGCTGACACTGTTATCACTGCTGCTGACACAGTTATCACTGCTGCTGACACAGTTATCACTGCGGCTGACACTGTTATCACTGCTGCTGACACTGTCCCTGTCTCCACAGATAGCGTCAGCGGGTGGCACTCTACGGGCAGAGTGCCGGCTGTCACTGGGCACTCACACACTCTCCACTCACAAGACACTTAGAGTGCGGGTCCGGATGATCTCCTACGTCAGTAACTACCACTCCCCAGGTCAGTACCAAGTACTTCCCTGGTGGAGTACCAAGTACTTCCCTGGTGGAGTACCAAGTACTTCCCAGGCGAATCTACTTTACATTTCTAGGTGAGTACCAGTTATATCCCCCAGAGTTCCATCTCTGCAAGTTTTACTTCCCAAGTCCTGCCCTTTATGGGGCACGTAAGTCCCCAGTCTTCTAATAACATGTTCATTTATCCACTATAATCTACCTGGTCCATAATTACTATCACAATTGATTTGTTTGGTAAGGTGAGGTCCAGGAGCTTTACTTAATTCATGGTATAACTTAACAAATCTTTGATGACAACTGTTGTTGTAGAGGTGTGAGCTTTGCTCACACCTCTACAGTGATCGCCCGCTGTGTGACCATCAGTCACATTCACAGGGAAGTGCTAAACCCATATGGATCATACAACACATGGGTAATTGGGAGGGGGGAGGGTAATCGTTAGCTCCGAGGAAGAGAAAGTAGCTCCATTTCCTTGGATCGAGAGCTTTCTTCCTTGATGAGACTGATTTTAAATACTTCACATTAATAAAATCATCACTAATAAAATGCACACACAACTCAGATGAGTCACAGGGATGTTAGGAAGTATTTCTTCAGTCATAAAGTTGTCAGGAAGTGGAAAAAACTTGAGAGTGATGTAGTGGAGGCAGGATCCATACATAGCCTTAAGTATAGGTATGACAGAGCTCATGGAGCAGGGAGAGAGTGGACCTAGTAGCGACCAGCGAAGAGGCGGGGCCAGGAGCCATGATACGACCCTTGTAACCACAAATAGGTGAGTACAAAAGGGTGAGTACACACATACACTCACTAACTCTCACTTTACCTACCTACCTTTAATTAACCTCCCTCCCTCGCGCCCCTGTAAACTCCGCCACTGGAATTGTCCCATAATTAAGCTAATTAATTATAGCTCCAAAAGTGATTCATTAATGTTTTCCAGTTTTCTTCCTGAGAACATCACAATAGGATGGTGAGCAGCGCTGATTGCCTCCTGGGATAAATAAATTATATTTCCTTATCTCTCTTCAGCCAGCGAATGGAAGGCCAGTGCATCTCTGCTGCCCCTTATAGCAGTCCTCCTGCTGCTTCTGTAGGTGGCAGTCCTGCTGCTGCTGCTGTAAGTGGCAGTCCTCCTGCTGCTGCTGTAAGTGGCAGTCCTCCTGCTGCTGCTGTAGGTGGCAGTCCTGCTGCTGCTGCTGTAAGTGGCAGTCCTCCTGCTACTGCTGTAGGTGGCAGTCCTCCTGCTGCTGCTGTAGGTGGCAGTCCTCCTGCTGCTGCTGTAGGTGGCAGTCCTGCTGCTGCTGCTCGTGTAGGTTTCAGCCACTGCTGTAGGTGACAGTTCCACTATGCTCAGGTAGTTGTGGCAACAGTAATGCTGTCTCATTACTTGTGCGGTCCCCTCACTCTGTGGTAGCTGGCACTGATATCCTCCTTAAATGCGGTAGCTGGCACTGATGTTCTCAAACTACGGTACCTGGCACTGATATCATTAAACTAGGGCAGCTGGCATTGATATCCGCCTTAAACTTATGTAGCTGGCACTGATATCTTCAAACTGCGGTAGCTAACACTGATATCTTCAAACTGCGGTAGCTGGCACTGATATCCTCAGACTGCGGTAGCTGGCATTGATCTCAGACTGCGGTAGCTGGCACTGATCTCCTCAGACTGCGGTAGCTGGCACTGATATCCTCAGACTGCGGTAGCTGGCACTGATCTCTTCAGCCTGCGGTAGCTGGCACTGATATCCTCAGACTGCAGTAGCTGGCACTGATTTCAGACTGCGGTAGCTGGCACTGATTTCAGACTGCGGTAGCTGCCATTGATATCCTCAGACTGCGGTAGCTGGCACTGATCTCTTCAGACTGCGGTAGCTGGTACTGATTTCCTCAGACTGCAGTAGCTGGCACTGATCTCAGACTGCGGTAGCTGCCATTGATATCCTCAGACTTCGGTAGCTGGCACTGATTTCAGACTGCGGTAGCTGCCATTGATATCCTCAGACTGCGGTAGCTGGCACTGATCTCTTCAGACTGCAGTAGCTGGCACTGATTTCAGACTGCGGTAGCTGCCATTGATATCCTCAGACTGCGGTAGCTGGCACTGATCTCTTCAGACTGCGGTAGCTGGTACTGATTTCCTCAGACTGCAGTAGCTGGCACTGATCTCAGACTGCGGTAGCTGCCATTGATATCCTCAGACTGCGGTAGCTGCCATTGATATCCTCAGACTGCGGTAGCTGGCACTGATCTCTTCAGACTGCGGTAGCTGGTACTGATTTCCTCAGACTGCAGTAGCTGGCACTGATCTCAGACTGCGGTAGCTGGCACTGATCTCCTCAGACTGTGGTAGCTGGCACTGATCTCAGACTGTGGTAGCTGGCACTGATCTCAGACTGCGGTAGCTGGCACTGATAGCCTCAGCCTGCGGTAGCTGGCACTGATATCCTCAGCCTGCGGTAGCTGGCACTGATATCCTCAGACTGCGGTAGCTGGCACTGATATCCTCAGCCTGCGGTAGCTGGCACTGATCTCCTCAAAGTGCCATATATAACAAGTGGTGCCATCTTGCTGCTCTTGGTGTGGGTAGCACAGTGCTATAACGCTACGATAGTGCTACCATTAATTCATGGTAGGGGAGCATACAGCTCACGTAGATTCACCGCAAGGGAGGGCACTCTAATTCCTTGAATCAAGAGTCCCTCACCTACGTCAAAACACCTCCGTTCATGGGGTATTTATGGTATACTTTATACTGTTTAGCTCTAAGACATTAGTTTTATTGTATTCGTAGGTGAGCACTAAGCCTGTATGGGGTCGTAGAGTTACGTGGTGAAGTGGGAACACAATGAACACCTAGCATGGGCCAGTAGGCCCATGCTAGGCTCACACTATTGTACCCGTCCAGCTTGTATTAAAAACAAAGTAAAGCTGTAGAATTAGACACATGAACAACATCTGGGTGTCTTTATTGTAGACGTTTCGCCCTCCAGTGGCTTTATCAATACAAATTCAAGGACATAATTGGAGGACAGTAGAAATATTTACAAAAAGATGAGGTAATCAGTCCTCGGTCTTGGAGTTGGTGGAGAGTACAGTAATCTTGAAGAGTCTGAAGCATTTATCATTGTATTTGTTTTGATAAATTCACTGGAGGGCGAAACGTCTTCAATAAGATAGCCAGATGTTGCACATGTGTCTTATTTTTCATCTTGTCGGTACTGGACAGTGCAATATCCCCCCAATGAAAACAAGGGGTGCCACTAGCACGATAAGAGACAACACAATAAGTCTCAGGGGCCCAAGACTATTCAACTGCCTTCCAGCATACATAAGGGGGATTACCAAGAGACCCCCTGGCTGTCTTCAAGAAGGCTTTGGACAGGAACATAGTGGCAGTAACCTGATCAGCCGGGCTGTGGTTCGAACGTCGGGTTGCGTGAGACCAACAGTAACAGCCTGGTTGATCAGGCCCTGATCCACCATGAGGCCTGGTCACAGACCGGGCTGCAGGGGCGTTGACCCCCGAAACCCTCTCCAGTTATACTGTACACCATACATGTACAAAGCAAAGTCCTTGCCTCAGTGACGCTCCCTGAGAGTTTGTTCCACTCATCTACAACTCTATTATCAAATCAATACTTCCCTATGTTATATCAAAATCTAAATTTCTCGAACTTGAATCAATTGCTGCTAGTCCTGTCTTGGTAAAATATTTTCAACACAGTATATCTCATTCAGTCCTGTTTTCCATTTGTACACTTCATTCATATTTCTCCTACTTTTACGTCTTTCCGAAGAGTGCAAGTTCAGTGCCTTAGTCTATTTTCGTAGGAAAGGTTTCAAATACATGGAATCCCCTTCGTCATGCTTCTCTGTATATTTTCGAGTGCATTTGTGTACATCCTGTAATTTAGAGACCACAAATGAGCAATATATTCTAAATGAGGTTTAACATAAGGGGGATTACCAAGAGACCTCTGGCTGTCTTCAAGGCGCTGGACAGGCGCCTTGAAGACAGCCAGGGGTCAGTACCTGATCAGCCGCGCTGGGGTTCGTACAACAGTTTGCGTGAGGCCAGCAGTAACAGCCTGGTTGATCAGGCCCTGATTCACCGCGAGGCCTAGTCATGGAACAAGCCGAGGGGGCGTTGACCCCTGAAACTCTCTCCAGGTAAATCAGATTTATATAAAGTTGAAGGAAAACCTTAGGACTTCTGTTATTTATGCTTCTTTATATGAAGCCAAGAATTCTATTAGCTTTACTGCAAATACTCATGCACTGTTGTCTCGGCTTGAAACTTCTGTTAATCAGAACTCCTAGATTTTTGTTCGCATTCCCATTGACTAAGATGTACACTATTTAGCTTATAAGTGGATGAATTAGACACTTGTACAACATTTAGGTGTCTTTATTGTGGAGGAAACGTTTCGTAAGCCAGTGTCTTCATCAGTCCAATACAGAGAAGAATGGAGGACAAAGAGGAGTTTGAGGTAATCAGTCCCTCAGCTTGGAGATGTGTTCATTTCATTATTCTTGATAAAAGTATAGCATGTGTCCGGAGAAGTTTATATACTGAAGACAGGTGAGGTGAAGCAGTTGTAGGTGGAATTACCAGTGGAAAATCCACTAGTGGAAGAAAGTCGTGCCTATAGGTTAGGTAAGCGTTGAAGAATTCCCTGTATCAAGATCCCAAGATGTTGTTGTGCTCGACAGATATTAATAATAGTAATAATAATAATAATATCTTTATTTACTACAAGTACATGTACAAGGTATACAGTCCTAGCTGACATCAATGACATACTAATACGTATATAGAAAGCCCCTTGTTATGCTGAGCATTTCGGGCAAATTAGGTCAGTTTTGTCCCAGGATGCGACCCACACCAGTCCACTAACACCCAGTTACCCATTTTACTGATGAGTGA
>WNWK01003743.1:145000-157488 GCA_009830355.1 Cherax destructor
TTGATATGGAGTGAGTCTACCCTAGCGAGTAATCCCCTGAATCTACCAGGCTATGAACTTCTAATGATTTCTCTCTCTCTCTTCTAAATGCCATATGCACAAAAGAATGGTTCAAATATGCAGTTAATATAAATTAGTGATCTCAGCATACACTGTATTCACTGGGGTTTCCCTACCTAATATTTGTGAGAAATTACTTGCATGAGAGTTACAAACATTAATCTGAAATATTACATACAAGTAATTTGAGTTGGGTGTAACAAAATACAATTATTATCCATCAATGTTAGTTACACCTCTGAGGTAAGTGGGACTTAGTTGCAGTAGGTCACAGAACTGCCACTCCTTCGATGCCCACCTTCTTAAAACCACACTCACATCAAGCTAGACCAATTATTAAATTAATAATTAGCATTTAACAAAACCAGCAACTCCGGTAAATTAAATGATGTGGACTGTATAATATGGTATGCTGGGTCTACAGGATATTGCTATTGATAAATACATATAATACAACAAGGTTACAAGAAAAGAAATTTGTATTACCACATACCATTTATGTCGCAGGTGGAACACACTTTCAACACCTACCTGACAAATAGAATCTAACTGGCCAGTGAGAAATCTAAATGAAAGGACTAATGGCGTACATACTTGTAGGAGTTGCATTCCCGACTTGTGTCTCCTTATTTCTCACTATACAGCCTTATTATAGCTAATTTTCACCTTATTTGTCCATATTTTATTGTGGAGGCCCTAAAGTAATTTATAATCCTTGATTCCCTATACAGGCAAAGGCAAAGAATATCAGAGCAGCTAAAAGAGGCCAATATATGTGCAATACGTAGAGACACTGGTCAGAGAAATAGCAAACATCGAACTAAAGCTAAAGGAATCTTACAGGAGTCAAGAAACGCGGGAAGAACTAAAAGCCATAAATGAAATTGAAAGAAACTCAAAATATTTCTTTTCTTATGCCAAATCAAAGTCGAGAACAACATCCTATATTGAGTCCCTACTTAAACGGGATGGGTCCTACACAGATGACAGCAAGGAAATGAGTGAGCTACTCAAGTCCCAATATGACTCGGTTTTTAGCAAGCCGCTAATCAGACTAAGAGTCGAAGACCTAAATGAATTTTTTATGAGAGAGAGACAGAATTTGGTAGACACAAACCAATCTGATATTATCCTGATGCCAAATGACTTCAAAAAGGCGATAAATGACATGCCCATGCACTCTGCCCCAGGCCCTATCATGTGCTTTAAACATCCTATGGAGAGGGAGCATGGACACAGGTCATCCCACAGCTGCTAAAAACAACAGACATAGCCCCACTCCACAAAGGGGGCAGTAAAGCAATTCATGGGTTTAGAGCAGGTCGCTCCTGTCTGTCCCAATACTGGGCCACTATGGCAAGGTCCTGGATGCTCTAGAAGACAAACAAAATGTAGAGTTTTTTCAAAAGTTCAACTTTATCTTTTATGGACAATGTACAGTGATAAGAGATAAGATTTGTTTGGATTTTTAACCCCAGAGGGTTAATTACCCAGGATAACCCAAGAAATGCAGTGCATCATCGAGGGACTGTCTGTCTTATTTCCATTGGGGTCCTCAATTTTGTCCCCCAGAATGCGACCCACACCAGTCGACTAACACCCAGGTACCTACTTGCTAGGTGAACAGGACAACAGGTGTAAAATGTTTCCACCCCGCCAAGAATCGAACCCGGACCCTCAGCACGTGAAGCGAGAGCTTTGCCAGCCAGGCCATGGGGCCTGGTATTTCCTTGATTCATTGGAACCATAGCTGGGGTTAAAGTGAGCAGGTTAAAGCAATAAATGGAGAAAAACAAATTTGAATGGCTAGCCTGTGTTTGCAAGTGACACTAAGTGTTTATGCAGCAAGTAGCAGCAGGTTGGTGAGACGACCAGGGAAATTTGAAATTATGCTAGCCAAAATTAGTGCCAGATTAGTGATTGCCGGATCAGTGATGGCTGACCTGTAGTACAGTAGTATATAAATTTTGACAAATATGTTAAAATCAAATTTTACATTATCAAAATTTGAATAGGTTTAGTATACTACATCGAGATATTTATATTTTCTTGTCAAGAAATTTCTGTATTCAAAATAATTTTATTTCTTTAAATGGTTTTAACCCTTTAATAGATAAAATGTATATACACTTACAAATAAAGGACAAATATTTCCCTTACAAATCACCAAAAAAAGATAAGCTTTATTCAGGAAAATCAATACAAGGTTGTACAATGATTCTGAGGGTACATGTTTTAGCCAGAATTATTATACGTACAGTGGAAGCTCGGTTGCTCATCTGGGAAAACATTTTTCACCCCCACCCTCCAGACCCAGCAGCAATACAACATTCACAAGCTGTAGAACACTGGGTCTCCACACATAGACACATCACCAATCCTAACCCTATCATTCAGTTTTCCTCTCTCACCTCCACACTGTAGTGATACCGCTCTTGTGGAGAGCCGCAGCAGGACACAATACGGCACCACCTCAGGGGCCCCTAACAATAACAACAAACAGTACGGCGATGGCCCAGCATGGCGTGTGGTCTCGCTCTTACACAAATACATTCGTGATGCAGATTACATGGTAAGCTTAAATATGTCGCCAGTAGCTATAGCTTTTCTGAGGACATATGCACCTTACATCACCTGTCCTGCAGCAGCAGTCATTAGATGTATTTTCTTCTGTTGCAGACATGTACCATGGATTTTGTGTTCAATAAAGCCTAGAAATGAGGCCTGTGTTTTTATCACAACAATTTATTGAACACAAATATCCTGGGCTACCTGGTGGCGATTCTGAGCTAGACTACACAGCAAAATGGAGCGTTTACTGAAACCTGAGAGGCTAGACTCTGACCCCAGTGTATCAACGGCTGCTCAGGAATGGAAGCACTGGTTTAAGACTTTCGAAAACTTCTTGAGAGCCTTTCCTCAGGAAGATCTAGATAAACTAAGCCTGCTCATCAACTTTGTGTCACCTAAAATCTATGAGGTTATTTCTGAGTGTAATACCTATGAAGATGCTATCAATGCCCTCAAGTCTCAGTATATTAAGCCCACAAATGAAATCTTTGCACGATATCGTCTTGCAACTCGCCGCCAGCAGATTGGTGAATCCTTAGAGGAATACTTTCAAGCATTGAAAATATTAGGTAAGGACTGTAACTTCCGAGCGGTGACAGCTTCTCAGTATTGTGAAGAGTCCATCAGGGATGCTTTTATCAGTGGCCTGCAATCACCAATAATAAGGCAGCGTTTATTGGAGAATAAAACTCTGGACTTAGCCACTACCCTTGACCAGGCAAGATCATTAGATTCAGCTCAGAAGAATTCTGAAGTGTACAGTACTACCCAGCCTTCTCGAGTGGTAAGTGCTGTAACTCCCGACCAAGACTCTTTTAATGAGGTTACCGTGGAACCTGCTTCAGTGACAGCAGCTGCAGGCACAAAGTGTTTCTTTGTGGTTTTTCAAGACATCCACGTCCAAAGTGTCCGGCTCGTGAAGCAATGTGCCATCAATGCCATAAGAAAGGTCACTTTGCTAAAGTATGTCGTGCTAATACATCAACAAGAGCTAGTGCTTCTATGCATTCCGACCAGGCGACTCTAGCAACAGTGACTTCTGCGGCTGCTCCAAATTCACTGTCAAAGGCAGTTGTGAAAGTGTTCATCAAAGGAACAGAAGTAGATGGTCTGATTGACAGTGGCAGCTCAGAGAGTTTCATCAACCTTGACGTAGTTAAACGCCACTCCTTGACGGTACATCACTCATCAGGTACCGTTTCCATGGCATCAACATCTCTCTCTATTCAGACGTTAGGGTTTTGTAAGGTAAACCTTAGAGTTAATGACAGGGATTATCAAGATGTACATTTAGCTGTTCTGCCACAACTGTGCTCTGATGTGATCCTTGGTCAGGACTTTCAGAAGCGTCATGGTAGTGTTACCTTAACATATGGAGGTGAACTGCCTCCTCTCGTTGTCTGTGGTCTTAGCACTTTAAGGGTAGACCCACCAAAGCTGTTTGCGAATCTTACTGCGGATTGTCATCCTATATCAGCTAAGTCACGCCGCTATTCTTATGAAGATAGGATGTTCATTGAGAAAGAAACTCAGAGGCTGCTGAAGGAGGGTATTATAGAACCAAGTAATTCTCCGTGGCGTGCACAGGTCGTTGTTGTCAAGGATGATTATAGGAAACGGAGGCTGGCTATCGACTATTCTGAGACAATCAACAAATTTACACTTCTTGATGGGTACCCTCTACCTCGAATTGATGATACAGTGAACAAAATTGCTCAGTACTATGTGTTTAGCACAATTGATCTACGAAGTGCCTATCATCAAGTCCCTATAAGGAATGAAGATAAACCATACACAGCGTTTCAGGCTAGTGACGGCCTCTATCAGTTTACCAGAGTCCCTTTTGGGGTTACCAATGGGGTAGCCTGTTTCCAACGAATTATGGATTCACTCATTCAGGAAGAGCAACTTATGGGAACTTATGCATATTTAGATAATGTTACCATTTGTGGCAAGACCCAGGAGGAACATGATGCAAACCTTGATAAGTTTTTGGAAGCTGCCAAGAAGAAAAATATCAGTTACAATGAAGAAAAGTGCACTTTTTCCACTAAAAGGCTTAACATCCTTGGTTATGTGGTGGAAGGAGGTGCAATATCCCCAGACCCTGAAAGACTTCGACCTCTACGGAACTTCAATGCCCCAAGACAAAAAGTCACTCCAAAGAACTCTTGGTCTTTTTGCTTATTACTCACAGTGGATCTACAACTATTCAAGTAAAGTTCGCCCACTGAGTGCTACCACGATATTTCCTGTGACAAAGGAAGCAGAAACTGCTTTCTATACTCTCAAACAGGATATTGAAAACTCAGTAGTTCAGGCCATTGATGAGTCCCTACCATTCGAGGTGGAAACGGATGCATCTGAAGTTGCCATTGCTGCAGTCCTATCTCAGGCAGGACGTCCCGTTGCTTTCTTTTCAAGAACTTTTCAAGGATCAGAGAAGTGCTATGCTGCTGTAGAAAAGGAAGCCCAGGCCATCATAGAAGCAGTTCGCCACTGGAGGCATTATTTAACAGGCAGACATTTCACTGTAAGGACTGACCAACGGTCCGTGATGTATATGTTTGACAAGAAGCACAAAAGTAAGATCAAGAATGACAAGATATTACGCTGGAGGATGGAACTATCGTGTTATAACTTTGATATTCTGTATCGACCGGGTGAAGAAAACATTTCACCTGATGCATTCTCTAGGTCCCACTGTGGAGCAGCATGTCATGATTTGCAATCACTCTCAGAGCTCCACAAGGCCTTGTGTCACCCAGGAGTTACACGCCTGTATCATTTTGTTAAATCTAAGAATATGCCCTACTCAGTGGAAGAGGTGCGACAAGTGATCAGATCATGCAGAGTATGTGCAGAGTGCAAGCCAAACTTTCACCAGCCAGAGAAAACTCATCTCATAAAAGCCACCCAGCCTTTCGAGAGACTGAATATAGATTTCAAAGGACCTCTACCAAGCATAAACCAGAATAGGTATTTCCTTAACATAGTAGATGAATATTCTAGGTTTCCTTTTGTGTTCCCCTGTGCAAATATGACTGCTTCAACGGTCATCAGTTGTCTTTCCCAGTTATTCGCTATTTTTGGTATGCCGGCTATATCCATTCAGACAGGGATCCTCGTTCATGAGTAATGAACTTCATGAGTTTTGGCTAACAAAGGGATTGCTTGCAGCAGAACAACAAGCTACAACCCTCAAGGCAATGGTCAAGTGGAGCGGTTCAATGGTACTATATGGAAGTCAGTTGCAATGACACTGAAATCTCGCAATCTACCGGTTCAACACTGGCAGACTGTCTTACCTGATGCCCTTCACTCTATTAGATCATTGCTGTGCACAGCTACTAATGCTACCCCTCATGAGAGACTCTTCAACTATTCACGTCGTTCCTCTACGGGAGCCTCCATGCCCACCTGGTTATGTCACCCTGGACCCATTCTCCTGAAGAGTCACCGTAGGATGAACAAGACGGATCCTTTAGTGGAAGAGGTAGAGCTCCTACAAGCTAATCCGCATTATGCCCACATTCGCTACCAAAATGGTGAAGAGACTACTGTATCTACAAGACACTTAGCCCCAGTTGAAACCAATGTTAGTGCGGAATCTCAAGATACACCAATAGATGTTGCGAAAGATGCTTCGGTTTCTCCAGGAAGCCTTTTCAGGCTACCCCTATTGAAATAGAGGATGCCGCTCCAGTAGATAGTCAAACCCCGCTAGAAAATACCGAACCCGGTGAAGAGGCTCAAGGGCTACGAAGGTCTGGACGTACACGTCACCCACCTAACCGTTTGGAGGATTACTGTATCTGATATTTTAGAAGGGGGAGATTGTAGTGATACCGCTCTTGTGGAGAGCCGCAGCAGGACACAATACGGCACCACCTCAGGGGGCCCCTAACAATAACAACAAACAGTACGGCGATGGCCCAGCATGGCGTGTGGTCTCGCTCTTACACAAATACATTCGTGATGCAGATTACATGGTAAGCTTAAATATGTCGCCAGTAGCTATAGCTTTTCTGAGGACATATGCACCTTACATCACCTGTCCTGCGGCAGCAGTCATTAGCTGTATTTTCTTCTGTTGCAGACATGTACCATGGATTTTGTGTTCAATAAAGCCTAGAAATGAGGCCTGTGTTTTTATCACAACACACACACATTCTAAACACTCCTTTCTCACAACCAAATGTCAAAGCGCTAATTCTGAAGCTCCCTCCAAAAGCACCAGGAGCCTCTGGCCTCTCACATCACATCCTCCGTCACCTCCCTGACTCTGTCATCTCTGCTCTTACTAACCTCTACAATGCCTGCCTTGCATCTGGCTATTTTCCTCCCCTTTTCAAATCTGCAATTGCCACTCTTATTCCCAAACCTAACAAAGACTCAACTGACCCAAAGAACTACAGACCGATTAGCCTGCTTGAAACACTAGGTAAGACTTTTGAAAGACTCATTAACCAAAGACTAAGGACTCACCTTGAGACAAACCACCTCCTGACAGACCGCCAATTCGGCTTCCGACAACACAGATCTACACAAGCAGCCCTAAATATAATTTTAAACTATATTCAAATTAATAAGGCACAAGGACGTACAACAGCCCTGGTTGCTAAAGACGTGGAAAAAGCTTTTGACACTGTCTGACATTCGGGGCTTAAGTACAAGCTATGTAACCTTTTTGACCTTCCCCAGAACGTCAAAAAACTACTATGCAACTTCCTTGATGACCGTACAATGAGAATTAAGTTCCAAAACTGTCTCTCTGACTCCTTCACCCTTCAAGCTGGTGTCCCCCAGGGATCCGTGCTCTCTCCTACCTTATACATCCTCTACACAAACGACATACCTGACCCAGCACACTGCACCACACTCACACTGGCTTATGCAGATGACATTACACAGCTCATAGCACATGAACAATGCAGATATCTATCACTCAGAACACAACGTGAGGTAGACAGGATTAGTGCATGGGAACTCCTCTGGCGTATTAAAACTAATGCCAACAAATCCAAAATTACATATTTCTTTCAAAGAGGAAACCGCCGACCAATGCCTGTCTACCTCAGAACTACCACTACACGAACACCCATTCCACGTACACGCAACACTACAGTCCTCGGAGTTACCTTGGACTCCAGACTGAGAATACACACTCACATAAACACTAAAAGAGTTATGGCCAGTAATGCCCTTGGTAGACTGTTCAAACTCAGAGACTCACACCCAAACACAAAACTCCACCTGTACAAGGCTCTCATAAGACCACTCATCACATACACACCTCTTGCCCTCTCTCTTGCTGCTAAAACAAACATCCTAAAACTACAACGAGTACAGAACCGTGCACTGCGGTGGGTGCTGGGAACGAAGTGGGACGACTTCGCCACCAGCGAGTCCCTCCACAACAGGACCGGCACAGCAGCTTTGAACGTGTTCTGGAAAGAACTCAGTGACAGACAAATAGACCGTATTGAAACATACCAAGACACTTGGACAACCTTTCTAGACGACGTCATCAGACAACCAGACAATAATCTTAACCTTTTTCAATCTATCAATAATCCTGCTCCTCCTCCTCCTCTCTACACCTAATTCTATACTTTCAATCACCTAACTTCTTCCCTGCCCTCTGCAGGGGTGGACCTTAAAAGACGTCCTTTTAACCAGCAACATCCCACGTACCCCACTCAATCATTAACGAGAAGCAGTACACATAGCAAACCAGCAATGACGTTATGGCTGCCGCCCAAAATTGCCCGTGCCTCCCGAACCAAGTCCAGTGCGTGCAGTGAGCGATTTCAACATGCAGATCACCACCACTCCTCAAACTACCACATCTATTATGCCAACCAATGCTACGCAGCTGGGTTTAGCCCTGGCTCTTTCCCTTCAACTAATTAAAAACTCCTCTCACCCACTATTCTTCACCTATCCAATCTACTATCACCCTTCGTGGGTACTTACCTGAGAGTCTTCGTTCGTTCGTTCGAACTTAATCCAGATGTCGGTTTGACAACTAAAATGAACGACAATCAAACCAATTTTTCCCATAAAGAATAATGTAAATAGAATTAATCCGTTCTAGACCAATAATGACAATATAAAAATTTATTAATAATAATGTTCTAACTACTACATAAAATAATGTATAAAATTATACAGAACATGGAAACTGTAAAAATGAATACTAAATAAAAATTTAACTGAAATACTGTATGGTAAATGAAATTTTAACTGCCTCTTACCTGTCAGAGGAGAGCTAATGGTAAAATTCTAGCAGCTTCAAATCTTGCGGGAGAAAGCTGGTAGGCCTACATGTTAGAGAATGAGTCTGCATGGTCAGTGTGTGCAGTATAAAAAAATCCTGCAGCAAGCAGTACATAATAAAGAAAAAAACTGCAACCGTATTTTTGGTTTAAAACAATGACTTTGTGGTGTATTTTCATATGGTATTTATGGTTGTATTCTCATTTTCTTGGTCTCATTTCATAGAATGGAACATATATTACACAAATGGAGATGATTTTCAATGGTTTAAAGACTAAAAGTAGCTTGAAATTGAGCTCAAATTAGCGGAAATTTTCGATTTTTGCCAATGTTCAAGAGTAAACAAATTGTCACAAGTCCAATACACATCAACTGGTGGGTCTAATATGCATTCACGAATGTGCTGATATTATTTACACAATTATGCAGTGGTCTGAATAACAGTAAATGTTCTATTTTTTGTGTGAATAAAAATTCAAAATGAAAAGCAAGCGTAATATAAGAGGGTCCGGGAGACGTGACTAATGAACAGATAAAATGTTATTTTAGTGCCAGGAATGTCTGCTTCATTTATGCTAGACTATTTTGAAATTGGCCTTTCTTGAATTTTGTGTGAAACTGGCCAAATTAGTAAATTCAGATCATTTTATTGGGTAGTTGAAATAGGTCAGTTTCTTGTACTCAGTCGATATAAGAGGAGTTCTAGCGAAATAGCTATGACTTTGGTCAAATGGAACAATGGAATTTGTCCAAAATAGGGCTCAATGTGGGCGAAATCGCTGATGCATGAATATTGCCGAGACCGCTAACGTCATGATAGCATAATTCCATAAGTTTTCCATCAAATTTCGTACTTTTGGTTTCATTATCTTCACAAGATGCACAGCAAGAGCTCAAGAAATGTTTATAGCACGCGCGTTAATCGCTATACTCACTGAGACCCACGCTGTGGACTTTGTCTGGTGATCACATGATCCAAGCATTGTCGGTCGACAACCAAGACCACGTACAAAAACCAAATCGAACAAATCATTCGAAAACCGATTTGTTCGACAACCAAGGTTCCACTGTATTTATGGAGAGGTACACTGTATAATCCTTGTGGTTTAAGCTCCTAGTTTTGATTGTAATAACAATAATAATAATATGGTGAGGCACTCCCTCAAGGAAGCTTGACACCATTAAGAAAGGTTTTTGTCCAAGGAAGTGAGCTTATCTGCCCTTTCCTCGGATTGACTCTGACTGTCTCTCATTTCTCAGGCACTAAAGCTATAAGCTTTAGTGTTTCCCTACTAATGAAAGTCATAACAGTGTTTTTGATTAGATAAAATTTAGAACACTAAATACAACAGTGTTCTGGTAATGAGGATAATGACTGGTAATGAGAGAGTTACTTGTAATAAGAATGGTGCTGGTAATCATACATTATCCTTATGAACGGTATTTCAAAGTATAAAATATAAATACAGTGGACCCCCGGAAATCGTACTGCTCCCAACACAAATAAATATGTAAGTGTATTTTTGTAAGTGCTTTTGTAAGTGTATTTTTGGGGGTCTGAAACAGACTAATCTAATTTACATTTGTCCTTATGGGAACAAATTCGTTCGGTAACGGCACTAGAACAGCATTCTGGAATGAATTATGTCCGATTTCCGGGGGTCCACTGTATTTACCTCCCTTGAGTACTGTGCATACTGGTATACACTTTTCTAGCAGATATAATACTCATGAAGATGTAAATGCAGTGGCCTAGCAAAGCATAAAATATCTGATACATTAACATATTATGTACATGTACACTAAAAATACATAAACAAAATGCAGACAAAAGCATTTCAGATTTTTTAAATTAATTATTTACAATGTAATTGCACTTTATATTTACTTTATTTGCGAGATGCAAATGAAATAAAAATGTCACACTAATATACAACACAAAACACAATGAACAAGAATATTTCAGTGAAGAACCTTGAATTTGATAGTGATGTTTCTTGAAGTTTATTATACCCTAAAGAACTTTGTACAAAGTTTTACAGTACATTTTTTTTATAGTTGATTTGGACAGAGCAAAATGAGGTGCTGCATTTCCAAATAATTTTGCATATCAGCTTTGCTGTATAAAAAGACAAACTAAAATGCAGCCTAAATTTATTCAGTGGAAAAAAAAATTGGCAAAACTTTTATAAATAATAATAGAAAATACATCAATAATTTGCAAAAACCATACCAGTCTGGTTCAGCTCTCAGAAAAATCATAGTTTTTAATATCTGACTGAAATGAACATTACATGTAACAAAATTATCATTTGTACAATTATGTACATAAATAATTAAATTTGTGAACAGCACTAAACCCATAAGGACATTTAGCAATACACAGAACTAAAAGAGAGAAGAGGATGTGGATTATTATTCTTTCTTCTTTCTTTCAACACGTCGGCCGTCTCCCACCGAAGCAGGGTGGCCCAAAAGAAAAAACGAAAGTTTCTCCTTTTACATTTAGTAATATATACAGGAGAAGGGGTTACTAGCCCCTTGCACCCGACATTTTAGTCGCCTCTTACGACACGCATGGCTTACGGAGGAAGAATTCTGTTCCACTTCCCCATGGAGATAAGAGGAAATAAGAACAAGAACTAGTAAGAAAATAGAAGAAAACCCAGAGGGGTGTGTGTACATATATACATATGCTTGTACATGAATGTGTAGTGTGACCTAAGTGTAAGTAGAAGTAACAAGACATACCTGAAATCTTGCATGTTTATGAGACAGAAAAAAGACACCAGCAATCCTACCATCATGTAAAACAAATACAGGATTATTATTATTATAATCAAATAGAAGCGCTAAACCACAGGGGTTATACAGCGCTACAGGTTATTGTAGGATGCAGGGAGATTGAGTTGTAAGAGGGAGATGGACGATTAGTAGGGTATGGAGTGCTAGATGACGGTGGGTAGTGCAGGGGGAGGGTAGCAAGAGACGAGGGAAGGGGCTGGGGAGGTGCTAGAGGTATAATCTTTAGGGGGTTTTTGTAGTAATGTTTGTCAAAAAATCAACAAGAGAGTCAGGATTAAAAAGGGGGGGCCATCTGCAAGAAGGGGAAAGGGAAAGAAGGGCCAAAAGCAAAAAAGCGTTTAAAGGGAAATTTGCGGTTTGGATAGAGGGGGGGTCCAACAGGATATGTCAACAAAACACTGGAACCCGACAATGCCCCACAGAGAGGGGCAGGGGGCCTCTCCATGAGATAACCCCTGAGTAAGACGAGTGTGGCCGAGCAAGACGGGAGAGAGTAGTCTCCCAACCCGACATTGGTGACAAGAAGAAGGCCAGAAACCTATAACCGGTTTAATAGAATGAAGTTTGTTATTCAGCAGGTCAGACCAGCGTTGTTGCCAACGGGTGCGAAGGTGGGTAGCAATGACCGCAAAATAGTCCCGTGAAAGGAAACCCCATATGAAACTGGAAGGTCATGTACTGCTGACCGCGCAGCAGTGTCTGCCGTTCACCCCCGACGTCAACATGACCAGGGGCCCCAAAAAAAACAATATCTTTATGCTTGCCAAAGA